>JAKFHT010004643.1:0-150292 GCA_023783455.1 Erythrocebus patas | reverse complement strand
TCCTTTTTCACCATAGGCCTGAATGTGCTCCCAAATGTCCTTTCTCAGATTCCACAGAAACAGTGATTTCAAACTGCTCAATCCAAGAATGATTTAACTCTATGAGATGAATACACACATCACAAAGCAGTTTCTCAGAAAGCTTCTTTCCAGTTTTTATCTGAAGATATTTCCTTTTCACCATAGTCCTGAATGTGCTCCCAAATGTCCTTTCTCAGATTCCACAGAAACAGTGATTTCAAACTGCTCAATCCAAAGAATGATTTAACTCTATGAGATGAATAAACATATCTATCACAAAGCAGTTTCTCAGAAAGCTTCTTTCCAGTTTTTATCTGAAGATATTTCCTTTTCACCATAGTCCTGAATGTGCTCCCAAATGTCCTTTCTCAGGTTCCACAGAAACAGTGATTTCAAACTGCTCAATCCAAAGAATGATTTAACTCTATGAGATGAATAAACATATCTATCACAAAGCAGTTTCTCAGAAAGCTTCTTTCCAGTTTTTATCTGAAGATATTTCCTTTTCACCATAGGCCTGAATGTGCTCCCAAATGTCCTTCTCAGATTCCACAGAAACAGTGATTTCAAACTGCTCAATCCAAGAATGATTTAACTCTATGAGATGAATAAACATATCTATCACAAAGCAGTTTCTCAGAAAGCTTCTTTCCAGTTTTTATCTGAAGATATTTCCTTTTCACCATAGGCCTGAATGTGCTCCCAAATGTCCTTTCTCAGATTCCACAGAAACAGTGATTTCAAACTGCTCAATCCAAGAATGATTTAACTCTATGAGATGAATAAACATATCTATCACAAAGCAGTTTCTCAGAATATCACAGAGCAGTTTCTTGGAATGCTTCTTTCTGGGTTTTATTTGAGGATATTTCACTTTTCACCATAGTCTTCAATGCTCCAAATATCACTTTTCAGTTTTACAGGAACAGTGTTCAAACACTGCCTTATGAGAAAAGGTATAACTCCTGAGTGGAATGCACACATCACAAAGCAGTTTCTCAGAAAGCTTCTCTCCAGTTTTTATCTGAAGATATTTCCTTTTCACCATAGGCCTGAATGTGCTCCTGAATGTCCCTTCATGGATCCGTCCATGACAGTTTCAAACTGCATAATGTAGAAAGTTTTATCTATGTGAGATGAATAAACATATCTATCACAAAGCAGTTTCACAGAAAGCTTCTTTCCAGTTTTGTCTGAGGATATTTCCTTTTTCACCATAGCCATCCATATACTCCCGAATGTCCCTGGTAGCTTTTCTCCAAAGGATTCCCCAATCCTCTATGAGAAGAAAGGTATAACTCTGTGAGTGGAATGCACATCAAAGCAGTTTCTCAGAAAGCTTCTCTCCAGTTTTTATCTGAAGATATTTCCTTTTCACCATAAGCCTCAAAGCTCCCGAATATCCCTTCAGACTAAACATAAACAGTGTTAGAATACTGCTCAATGAAAAGAAGCTTAACTGTGAGTGGAATTCATGACACAGAGCAGTTTCACAGAAAGTTTCCTTCTGGTTTTATCTGAGGTATTTCTTTTCAGCATATTCTAAGAGCATTCCCAAATGTCCTTTCTATGGTTCCACAGAAACAGTGATTTCAAACTGCTCAATCCAAGAATGATTTAACTCTATGAGATGAATACACACATCACAAAGCAGTTGCTCAGAAAGCTTCTCTCCAGTTTTCATCGAAGACATTTCCTTCTCACCACAGGGGCACCATAATATCCTTCACAGATTCCTCAAAGACAGAGTTTCCAAACTGGGCAATGTAGAGTAAGCTTTAACTCTGTGAAATGAATGCACATATCAGAGCAGTTTCTTGGAATGCTTCTTTCTGGGTTTTATTTGAGGATATTTCACTTTTCACCATAGTCTTCAATGCTCCAAATATCACTTTTCAGTTTTACAGGAACAGTGTTCAAACACTGCCTTATGAGAAAAGGTATAACTCCTGAGTGGAATGCACACATCACAAAGCAGTTTCTCAGAAAGCTTCTCTCCAGTTTTATCTGAAGATATTTCCTTTTCACCAGGCCTGAATGTGCTCCCGAATATCCCTTCAGATTCCTCAAAGACAGAGTTTCCAAACTGGGCAATGTAGAGTAAGCTTTAACTCTGTGAAATGAATGCACATATCACAAAGCAGTTTCACAGAAAGCTTCTTTCCAGTTTTATCTGAGATATTTCCTTTTCACCATAGTCTTCAATGCTCAAATATCACTTTTCACCATAGTCTTCAATGCTCAAATATCACTTTTCACCATAGTCCTGAATGTGCTCCCGAATGTCCCTGGTAGCTTTTCTCCAAAGGATTCCCCAATCCTCTATGAGAAGAAAGTATAACTCTGTGAGTGGAATGCACACATCACAAAGCAGTTTCTCAGAAAGCTTCTCCAGTTTCTATCTGAAGATATTTCCTTTTCACCATAGCCTGAATGTGCTCCCAAATGTCCTTCTCAGATTCCACAGAAACAGTGATTTCAAACTGCTCAATCCAAAGAATGATTTAACTCTGAGATGAATACACACATCACAAAGCAGTTTCACAGAAAGCTTCCTTCTGGTTTTTATCTGAGGATATTTCTTTTCCATATTCTAAGAGTGTTCCCAAATGTCCTTTCTCAGGTTCCACAGAAAGAGTGATTTGAAACTGCTCAATCCAAAGAATGATTTAACTCTATGAGATGAATACACACATCACAAAGAAATTGCTCAGATAGCTTCTCTCCAGTTTTCATTGGAAGACATTTCCTTGCTCACCACAGGCCTCTGGGCGTCACTTAATATCCTTCACAGATTCCTCAAAGACAGAATTTCCAAACTGGGCAATGTAGAGTAAGCTTTAACTCTGTGAAATGAATGCACATATCAGACAGCAGTTTCTTGGAATGCTTCGTTCTGGGTTTTATTTGAGGATATTTCACTTTTCACCACAGTCTTCAATGCACTCCGAAATATCACTTTTTGGTTTTACAGGAACAGTGTTCAAACACTGCCTTATGAGAAAAGAGGTATAACTCCCTGAGTGGAATGCACACATCACAAAGCAGTTTCTCAGAAAGCTTCTCCAGTTTTATCTGAAGATATTTCCTTTTCACCATAGCCTGAATGTGCTCCCGAATGTCCCTTCAGATCCATCCATGACAGTTTCAAACTGCATAATAGAAAGAAAGTTTTATCTATGTGAGATGAATACACATCACAAAGCAGTTTCACAGAAAGCTTCTTTCCAGTTTTATCTGAGGATATTTCCTTTTCACCATAGCCATCCATATACTCCCGAATGTCCCTTGGTAGCTTTTCTCCAAAGGATTCCCAATCCTCTATGAGAAGAAAGTATAACTCTGTGAGTGGAATGCACACGTCACAAAGCAGTTGCTCAAAGCTTCTCTCCAGTTTCTATCTGAAGATATTTCCTTTTCACCATAAGCCTCAAAGTGCTCCGAATATCCCTTCAGACTAAACAAAACAGTGTTAGAATACTGCTCAATGAAAAGAAGCTTAACTGTGAGTGGAATTCATGACCTAGAGCAGTTTCACAGAAAGCTTCCTTCTGGTTTTTATCTGAGGGTATTTCATTTTCAGCATATTTCTAAGAGCGTTCCCAAATGTCCTTTCTCAGGTTCCACAGAAACAGTGATTTCAAACTGCTCAATCCAAAGAATGATTTAACTCTATGAGATGAATACACATCACAAAGCAGTTGCTCAGAAAGCTTCTCCAGTTTTCATGGAAGACATTTCCTTGCTCACCACAGGCCTCTGGGCCACTTAATATCCTTCACAGATTCCTCAAAGACAGAGTTTCCAAACTGGGCAATGTAGAGTAAGCTTTAACTCTCTGAAATGAATGCACATGTCAGAGCAGTTTCTTGGAATGCTTCTTTCTGGGTTTTATTTGAGGATATTTCACTTTTCCATAGTCTTCAATGTGCTCAAATATCACTTTTCAGTTTTACAGGAACAGTGTTCAAACACTGCCTTATGAGAAAAGAGGTATAACTCCTGAGTGGAATGCACATCACAAAGCAGTTTCTCAGAAAGCTTCTCTCCAGTTTTATCTGAAGATATTTCCTTTTCACCATAGGCCTGAATGTGCTCCCGAATGTCCCTTCAGATCCATCCATGACAGTTTCAAACTGCATAATAGAAAGTTTTATCTATGTGAGATGAATACACATCACAAAGCAGTTTCACAGAAAGCTTCTTTCCAGTTTTATCTGAAGATATTTCCTTTTCACCATAGCCTGAATGTGCTCCCGAATGTCCCTTTGGATCCATCCATGACAGAGTTTCAAACTGCATAATAGAAAGAAAGTTTTATCTATGTGAGATGAATACACATATCACAAAGCAGTTTCGAAAGCTTCTTTCCAGTTTTGTCTGAGGCTATTTCCTTTTCACCATAGTCCTGAATGTGCTCCCGAATGTCCCTTGGTAGCTTTTCTCCAAAGGATTCCCAATCCTCTATGAGAAGAAAGTATAACTCTGTGAGTGGAATGCACACGTCACAAAGCAGTTTCTCAGAAAGCTTCTCCAGTTTCTATCTGAACATATTTCCTTTTCACCATAGGCCTGAATGTGCTCCCGAATATCCCTTCAGACTAAACAAAACAGTGTTAGAAAACTGCTCAATGAAAAGAAGCTTAACTGTGAGTGGAATGCACACATCACAAAGCAGTTTCACAGAAAGCTTCCTTCTGGTTTTATCTGAGGATATTTCTTTTCCATATTCTAAGAGCATTCCCAAATGTCCTTTCTCAGATTCCACAAAAACAGTGATTTCAAACTGCTCAATCCAAAGAATGATTTAACTCTATGAGATGAATACACACATCAAAGCAGTTGCTCAGAAAGCTTCTCTCCAGTTTTCATGGAAGACATTTCCTTGCTCACCACAAGCCTCTGGGCGTCACTTAATATCCCTTCACAGATTCCTCAAAGACAGAGTTTCCAAACTGGGCAATGTAGAGTAAGCTTTAACTCTGTGAAATGAATGCACATATCAGAGAGCAGTTTCTTGGAATGCTTCTTTCTGGGTTTTATTTGAGGATATTTCACTTTTCACCATAGTCTTCAATGCTCTCTGAAATATCACTTTTCAGTTTTACAGGAACAGTGTTCAAACACTGCCTTATGAGAAAAGAGGTATAACTCCCTGAGTGGAATGCACACATCACAAAGCAGTTTCTCAGAAAGCTTCTCTCCAGTTTTATCTGAAGATATTTCCTTTTCACCATAGGCCTGAATGTGCTCCCAAATGTCCCTTCGCATGGATCCATCCATGACAGAGTTTCAAACTGTATAATATAAAGAAAGTTTTATCTATGTGAGATGAATAAACATATCTATCACAAAGCAGTTTCACAGAAAGCTTCTTTCCAGTTTTTGTCTGAGGATATTTCCTTTTCACCATAGCCATCCATATACTCCCAAATGTCCCTTGGTAGCTTTTCTCCAAAAGGGATTCCCAAATCCTCTATGAGAAGAAAGGTACAATTCTGTGAGTGGAATGCACACGTCACAAAGCAGCTCCTCAGAAAGCTTCTCTCCAGTTTCTATCTGAAGATATTTCCTTTTTCACCTTAAGCCTCAAAGCGCTCCATCCTTTGACTAAACAAAACAGTGTTAGAATACTGCTCAATGAAAAGAAGCTTAACTGTGAGTGGAATGCACACATCACAAAGCAGTTTCAGAAAGCTTCCTTCTGGTTTTATCTGAGGTATTTCTTTTCAGCATATTCTAAGAGTGTTCCCAAATGTCCTTTCTCAGTTCCACAGAAACAGTGATTTCAAACTGCTCAATCCAAAGAATGATTTAACTCTATGAGATGAATACACATCACAAAGCAGTTGCTCAGAAAGCTTCTCTCCAGTTTTCATCTGAAGACATTTCCTTCTCACCACAGGCCTCAGTGCCACTTAATATCCCTTCAGATTCCTCAAAGACAGTTTCCAAACTGGGCAATGTAGAGTAAGCTTTAACTCTGTGAAATGAATGCACATATCAGAGCAGTTTCTTGGAAACTTCTTTCTGGGTTTTATTTGAGGATATTTCACTTTTCATAGTCTTCAATGCTCCAAATATCACTTTTCAGTTTTACAGGAACAGTGTTCAAACACTGCCTTATGAGAAGAAAGTATAACTCTGTGAGTGGAATACACATCACAAAGCAGTTTCTCAGAAAGCTTCTCCAGTTTTATCTGAAGATATTTCCTTTTCACCATAGCCTGAATGTGCTCCCAAATGTCCTTCAGATCCATCCATGACAGTTTCAAACTGCATAATATAAAGAAAGTTTATCTATGTGAGATGAATAAACATATCTATCACAAAGCAGTTTCAGAAAGCTTCCTTCTGGTTTTATCTGAGGTATTTCTTTTCAGCATATTCTAAGAGCGTTCCCAAATGTCCTTTCTCAGGTTCCACAGAAACAGTGATTTCAAACTGCTCAATCCAAAGAATGATTTAACTATGAGATGAATACACACATCACAAAGCAGTTGCTCAGAAAGTTTCTCTCCAGTTTTCATGGAAGACATTTCCTTGCTCACCACAGGCCTCCGGGCCACTTAATATCCCTTTGCAGATTCCTCAAAGACAGTTTCCAAACTGGGCAATGTAGAGTAAGCTTTAACTCTCTGAAATGAATGCACATATCAGAGAGCAGTTTCTTGGAACTTCTTTCTGGGTTTTATTTGAGGATATTTCACTTTTCACCATAGTCTTCAATGCTCAAATATCACTTTTTCAGTTTTACAGGAACAGTGTTCAAACACTGCCTTATGAGAAAAGAGGTATAACTCCCTGAGTGGAATGCACACATCACAAAGCAGTTTCTCAGAAAGCTTCTCTCCAGTTTTATCTGAAGATATTTCCTTTTTCACCATAGGCCTGAATGTGCTCCCAAATGTCCTTCAGATCCATCCATGACAGAGTTTCAAACTGTGTAATGAAAGAAAGTTTATCTATGTGAGATGAATAAACATATCTATCACAAAGCAGTTTCACAGAAAGCTTCTTTCCAGTTTTGTCTGAGGATATTTCCTTTTCACCATAGCCTGAATGTGCTCCCGAATGTCCCTTGGTAGCTTTTCTCCAAAGGATTCCCAATCCTCTATGAGAAGAAAGTATAACTCTGTGAGTGGAATGCACACATCACAAGCAGTTTCTCAGAAAGCTTCTCTCCAGTTTCTATCTGAAGATATTTCCTTTTCACCATAAGCCTCAAAGCTCCCAATATCCCTTCACAGACTAAACAGAGTTCAGAAAGCTTCTTTCCAGTTTTATCTGAGGTATTTCTTTTCAGCATATTCTAAGAGCGTTCCCAAATGTCCTTTCTCAGTTCCACAGAAACAGTGATTTCAAACTGCTCAATCAAAGAATGATTTAACTCTATGAGATGAATACACATCACAAAGCAGTTGCTCAGAAAGCTTCTCTCCAGTTTTCATCTGAAGACATTTCCTTCTCACCACAGGCCTCCAGGCCACTTAATATCCCTTCAGATTCCTCAAAGACAGTTTCCAAACTGGGCAATGTAGTAAGCTTTAACTCTGTGAAATGAATGCACATGTCAGAGCAGTTTCTTGGAACTTCTTTCTGGGTTTTATTTGAGGATATTTCACTTTTCATAGTCTTCAATGCTCCAAATATCACTTTTCAGTTTTACAGGAACAGTGTTCAAACACTGCCTTATGAGAAAAGAGGTATAACTCCTGAGTGGAATGCACACATCACAAAGCAGTTTCTCAGAAAGCTTCTCTCCAGTTTTATCTGAAGATATTTCCTTTTCACCATAGGCCTGAATGTGCTCCCAAATGTCCTTCAGATCCATCCATGACAGAGTTTCAAACTGTGTAATGAAAGAAAGTTTATCTATGTGAGATGAATAAACATATCACAAAGCAGTTTCACAGAAAGCTTCTTTCCAGTTTTATCTGAGGATATTTCCTTTTCACCATAGTCCTGAATGTGCTCCCAAATGTCCTTCAGATCCATCCATGACAGAGTTTCAAACTGTAATGAAAGAAAGTTTATCTATGTGAGATGAATACACACATCACAAGCAGTTTCTCAGAAAGCTTCTTTCCAGTTTTGTCTGAGGATATTTCCTTTTCACCATAGTCTTCAATGCTCCAAATATCACTTTTCAGTTTTACAGGAACAGTGTTCAAACACTGCCTTATGAGAAAAGAGGTATAACACTGTGAGTGGAATGCACACGTCACAAAGCAGTTTCAGAAAGCTTCTCTCCAGTTTCTATCTGAAGATATTTCCTTTTCACCATAGTCTTCAATGCTCCAAATATCCCTTCACAGACTAAACAAAAACAGTGTTAGAATACTGCTCAATGAAAGAAGCTTAACTGTGAGTGGAATACACATCACAAAGCAGTTTCACAGAAAGCTTCCTTCTGGTTTTATCTGAGGATATTTCTTTCTCCATATTCTAAGAGTGTTCCCAAATGTCCTTCTCAGATTCCACAGAAACAGTGATTTCAAACTGCTCAATCCAAAGAATGATTTAACTCTATGAGATGAATACACATCACAAAGCAGTTCTCAGAAAGCTTCTCTCCAGTTTTCATGGAAGACATTTCCTTTTCACCATAGTCTTCAATGCTCCAAATATCCCTTCACAGATTCCTCAAGACAGAGTTTCCAAACTGGGCAATGTAGAGTAAGCTTTAACTCTGTGAATGAATGCACATCACAAAGCAGTTTCTCAGAAAGCTTCTTCTGGTTTTATCTGAGGATATTTCTTTTCACCATAGTCTTCAATGCTCCAAATATCACTTTTCAGTTTTACAGGAACAGTGTTCAAACACTGCCTTATGAGAAAAGAGGTATAACTCCTGAGTGGAATGCACACATCACAAAGCAGTTTCTCAGAAAGCTTCTCTCCAGTTTTATCTGAAGATATTTCCTTTTCACCATAGCCTGAATGTGCTCCCAAATGTCCTTCAGATCCATCCATGACAGAGTTTCAAACTGTAATGAAAGAAAGTTTATCTATGTGAGATGAATACACACATCACAAAGCAGTTTCACAGAAAGCTTCTTTCCAGTTTTATCTGAGGATATTTCCTTTTCACCATAGTCCTGAATGTGCTCCCAAATGTCCTTCAGATCCATCCATGACAGTTTCAAACTGCTCAATGAAAAGAGAAGCTTAACTGTGAGTGGAATGCACATCACAAAGCAGTTCTCAGAAAGCTTCTTTCCAGTTTTATCTGAGGATATTTCACTTTTCCATAGTCTTCAATGCTCCAAATATCCTTCACAGATTCCTCAAAGACAGAGTTTCAAACTGTAATGAAAGAAAGTTTATCTATGTGAGATGAATACACATATCACAAAGCAGTTTCACAGAAAGCTTCTTCTGGTTTTATCTGAGGTATTTCTTTTCACCATAGTCTTCAATGCTCCAAATATCACTTTTCAGTTTTACAGGAACAGTGTTCAAACACTGCCTTATGAGAAAAGTATAACTCTGAGTGGAATGCACACATCACAAAGCAGTTGCTCAAGCTTCTCTCCAGTTTTATCTGAAGATATTTCCTTTTCACCATAGGCCTGAATGTGCTCCCAAATGTCCTTTCTCAGGTTCCACAGAAACAGTGATTTCAAACTGCTCAATCAAAGAATGATTTAACTATGAGATGAATACACACATCACAAAGCAGTTTCACAGAAAGCTTCTTCTGGTTTTATCTGAGGATATTTCTTTTCACCATAGTCCTGAATGTGCTCCCAAATGTCCTTCTCAGATTCCACAGAAACAGTGATTTCAAACTGCTCAATCAAAGAATGATTTAACTCTGAGATGAATACACACATCACAAAGCAGTTTCTCAAGCTTCTCTCCAGTTTTCATCTGAAGATATTTCCTTTTCACCATAGGCCTGAATGTGCTCCGAATGTCCCTTCAGATTCCTCAAGACAGAGTTTCCAAACTGGGCAATGTAGAGTAAGCTTTAACTCTCTGAAATGAATGCACATATCAGAGAGCAGTTTCACAGAAAGCTTCTTTCTGGGTTTTATTTCAGGATATTTCACTTTTCATAGTCTTCAATGCTCAAATATCACTTTTCAGTTTTACAGGAACAGTGTTCAAACACTGCCTTATGAGAAAAGTATAACTCTGAGTGGAATGCACATCACAAAGCAGTTTCTCAGAAAGCTTCTCTCCAGTTTTCTGAAGATATTTCCTTTTCACCATAGGCCTGAATGTGCTCCGAATGTCCCTTCAGATCCATCCATGACAGTTTCAAACTGCATAATGAAAAGAAAGTTTATCTATGTGAGATGAATAAACATATCTATCACAAAGCAGTTTCACAGAAAGCTTCTTTCCAGTTTTGTCTGAGGATATTTCCTTTTCACCATAGTCTTCAATGCTCCAAATATCACTTTTCAGTTTTACAGGAACAGTGTTCAAACACTGCCTTATGAGAAAAAAGTATAACTCTGTGAGTGGAATGCACATCACAAAGCAGTTCTCAGAAAGCTTCTCTCCAGTTTCTATCTGAAGATATTTCCTTTTCACCATAAGCCTCAAAGCTGAATATCCTTCAGATTCCACAGAAACAGTGATTTCAAACTGCTCAATCAAAGAATGATTTAACTCTGAGATGAATACACACATCACAAAGCAGTTTCACAGAAAGCTTCTTCTGGTTTTATCTGAGGTATTTCTTTTCAGCATATTCTAAAGAGTGTTCCCAAATGTCCTTCTCAGATTCCACAGAAACAGTGATTTCAAACTGCTCAATCAAAGAATGATTTAACTCTGAGATGAATACACATCACAAAGCAGTTCTCAGAAAGCTTCTCTCCAGTTTTCATGAAGACATTTCCTTCTCACCACAAGCCTCTGCCACTTAATATCCCTTCAGATTCCTCAAAGACAGTTTCCAAACTGGGAAATGTAGAGTAAGCTTTAACTCTGTGAAATGAATGCACATATCAGAGCAGTTTCTTGAAGCTTCTTTCTGGGTTTTATTTGAGGATATTTCACTTTTCATAGTCTTCAATGTGCTCAAATATCACTTTTCAGTTTTACAGAACAGTGTTCAAACACTGCCTTATGAGAAAAGTATAACTCTGAGTGGAATGCACACATCAAAGCAGTTTCTCAGAAAGCTTCTCTCCAGTTTTATCTGAAGATATTTCCTTTTCACCATAGCCTGAATGTGCTCCGAATGTCCCTTCAGATCCATCCATGACAGTTTCAAACTGCATAATGAAAAGAAAGTTTTATCTATGTGAGATGAATACACATCACAAAGCAGTTTCACAGAAAGCTTCTTTCCAGTTTTATCTGAGATATTTCCTTTTCACCATAGGCCTGAATGTGCTCCCAAATGTCCTTTCTCAGGTTCCACAGAAACAGTGATTTCAAACTGCTCAATCCAAAGAATGATTTAACTCTGAGATGAATACACATCACAAAGCAGTTTCTGAAAGCTTCTCTCAGTTTTATCTGAGATATTTCCTTTTCACCATAGTCTTCAATGCTCAAATATCACTTTTCAGTTTTACAGGAACAGTGTTCAAACACTGCCTTATGAGAAAAGAGGTATAACTCTGTGAGTGGAATGCACACGTCACAAAGCAGTTTCTCAGAAAGCTTCTCTCAGTTTTATCTGAAGATATTTCCTTTTCACCATAAGCCTCAAAGCTGAATATCCTTCACAGACTAAACAAAACAGTGTTAGAAACTGCTCAATGAAAAGAGAAGCTTAACTGTGAGTGGAATGCACACATCACAAAGCAGTTTCACAGAAAGCTTCCTTCTGGTTTTATCTGAGGATATTTCTTTTCAGCATATTCTAAGAGCGTTCCCAAATGTCCTTTCTCAGATTCCACAGAAACAGTGATTTCAAACTGCTCAATCAAAGAATGGTTTAACTCTATGAGATGAATACACACATCACAAAGCAGTTCTCAGAAAGCTTCTCCAGTTTTCATCTGAAGATTTCCTTTTCACCACAAGCCTCTGCCACTTAATATCCCTTCACAGATTCCTCAAAGACAGTTTCCAAACTGGGAAATGTAGAGTAAGCTTTAACTCTGTGAAATGAATGCACATATCAGAGAGCAGTTTCTTGGAAGCTTCTTTCTGGGTTTTATTTGAGGATATTTCACTTTTCATAGTCTTCAATGCTCAAAATATCACTTTTTGGTTTTACAGGAACAGTGTTCAAACACTGCCTTATGAGAAAAGAGGTATAACTCTGAGTGGAATGCACACATCACAAAGCAGTTTCTCAGAAAGCTTCTTCCAGTTTTATCTGAAGATATTTCCTTTTCACCATAGGCCTGAATGTGCTCCCAAATGTCCCTTCAGATCCGTCCATGACAGAGTTTCAAACTGCTCAATCAAAGAATGATTTAACTCTATGAGATGAATAAACATATCTATCACAAAGCAGTTTCACAGAAAGCTTCTTTCCAGTTTTTGTCTGAGGATATTTCCTTTTCACCATAGCCATCATATACTCCCAAATGTCCCTGGTAGCTTTTTCTCCAAAGGATTCAATCCTCTATGAGAAGAAAGTATAACTCTGTGAGTGGAATGCACACATCACAAAGCAGTTCTCAGAAAGCTTCTCTCCAGTTTCTATCTGAAGATATTTCCTTTTCACCATAGGCCTGAATGTGCTCCCAAATGTCCTTCTCAGATTCCACAGAAACAGTGATTTCAAACTGCTCAATGAAAAGAAGCTTAACTGTGTGAGTGGAATGCACACATCACAAAGCAGTTTCACAGAAAGTTTCCTTCTGGTTTTATCTGAGGATATTTCTTTTCAGCATATTCTTAAGAGTGTTCCCAAATGTCCTTTCTCAGTTTCCACAGAAACAGTGATTTCAAACTGCTCAATCCAAGGAATGATTTAACTCTATGAGATGAATGCACACATCACAAAGCAGTTGCTCAGAAAGCTTCTCTCCAGTTTTCATGAAGACATTTCCTTTTCACCAGCCTCTGCCACTTAATATCCTTCAGATTCCTCAAGACAGAGTTTCCAAACTGGGCAACGTAGAGTAATCTTTAACTCTGTGAAATGAATGCACATATCAGAGAGCAGTTTCTTGGAACACTTCTTTCTGGTTTTATTTGAGGATATTTCACTTTTCACCATAGTCTTCAATGCTCAAATATCACTTTTCAGTTTTACAGGAACAGTGTTCAAACACTGCCTTATGAGAAAAGAGGTATAACTCTGAGTGGAATGCACACATCACAAAGCAGTTTCTCAGAAAGCTTCTCCAGTTTTATCTGAAGATATTTCCTTTTCACCATAGGCCTGAATGTGCTCCCAAATGTCCCTTCAGATCCGTCCATGACAGTTTCAAACTGCTCAATGAAAGAAAGTTTTATCTATGTGAGATGAATAAACATATCTATCACAAAGCAGTTTCTGAAAGCTTCTTTCCAGTTTTATCTGAGATATTTCCTTTTCACCATAGCCATCATATACTCCCAAATGTCCCTGGTAGCTTTTTCTCCAAAGGATTCAATCCTCTATGAGAAGAAAGTATAACTCTGTGAGTGGAATGCACATCACAAAGCAGTTCTCAGAAAGCTTCTCTCCAGTTTCTATCTGAAGATATTTCTTTTCACCATAAGCCTCAAAGCACTGAATATCCCTTCAGACTAAACAAAACAGTGTTAGAATACTGCTCAATGAAAAGAAGCTTAACTGTGAGTGGAATACACATCACAAAGCAGTTTCAGAAAGCTTCCTTCTGGTTTTATCTGAGGTATTTCTTTTCAGCATATTCTAAGAGTGTTCCCAAATGTCCTTTCTCAGATTCCACAGAAACAGTGATTTCAAACTGCTCAATCCAAAGAATGATTTAACTCTATGAGATGAATACACACATCACAAAGCAGTTGCTCAGAAAGCTTCTCTCCAGTTTTCATGAAGACATTTCCTTTTCACCACAGGCCTGAATGTGCTCCCAATATCCCTTCACAGATTCCTCAAAGACAGTTTCCAAACTGGGAAATGTAGAGTAAGCTTTAACTCTGTGAAATGAATGCACATGTCAGAGAGCAGTTTCTTGAAGCTTCTTTCTGGGTTTTATTTGAGGATATTTCACTTTTCATAGTCTTCAATGCTCAAATATCACTTTTTAGTTTTACAGGAACAGTGTTCAAACACTGCCTTATGAGAAAAGTATAACTCTGAGTGGAATGCACACATCACAAAGCAGTTTCTCAGAAAGCTTCTCCAGTTTTATCTGAAGATATTTCCTTTTCACCATAGGCCTGAATGTGCTCCCAAATGTCCCTTCAGATCCATCCATGACAGTTTCAAACTGTGTAAAGAAAGTTTTATCTATGTGAGATGAATACACACATCACAAAGCAGTTTCACAGAAAGCTTCTTTCCAGTTTTATCTGAGGATATTTCCTTTTCACCATAGGCCTGAATGTGCTCCCAAATGTCCTTCTCAGGTTCCACAGAAACAGTGATTTCAAACTGCTCAATCAAAGAATGATTTAACTCTATGAGATGAATACACATATCACAAAGCAGTTTCAGAAAGCTTCTTTCCAGTTTTCTGAAGATATTTCTTTTCACCATAGCCATCATATACTCCCAAATGTCCTTCTCAGATTCCACAAACAGTGATTTCAAACTGCTCAATGAAAACAGAAGCTTAACTGTGAGTGGAATGCACATCACAAAGCAGTTCTCAGAAAGCTTCTCTCCAGTTTTCTGAAGATATTTCCTTTTCACCATAGTCTTCAATGCTGAATATCCCTTCACAGATTCCTCAAAGACAGAGTTTCAAACTGCTCAATCAAAGAATGATTTAACTCTATGAGATGAATACACATCACAAAGCAGTTTCACAGAAAGCTTCTTCTGGTTTTATCTGAGGATATTTCTTTTCACCATAGGCCTGAATGTGCTCCCAAATGTCCTTCTCAGGTTCCACAGAAACAGTGATTTCAAACTGCTCAATCCAAAGAATGATTTAACTCTATGAGATGAATATACACATCACAAAGCAGTTGCTCAGAAAGCTTCTCTCCAGTTTTCATGAAGACATTTCCTTCTCACCACAAGCCTCAGCCACTTAATATCCTTCACAGATTCCTCAAAGACAGAGTTTCCAAACTGGGCAATGTAGAGTAAGCTTTAACTCTGAAATGAATGCACATATCAGAGCAGTTTCTTGAAGCTTCTTTCTGGGTTTTATTTGAGGATATTTCACTTTTCACCATAGTCTTCAATGCTCAAATATCACTTTTCAGTTTTACAGGAACAGTGTTCAAACACTGCCTTATGAGAAAAGGTATAACTCTGAGTGGAATGCACACATCACAAAGCAGTTTCTCAGAAAGCTTCTCTCCAGTTTTATCTGAAGATATTTCCTTTTCACAGGCCTGAATGTGCTCCCAAATGTCCTTCTCAGATTCCACAGAAACAGTGATTTCAAACTGCTCAATGAAAAGAAAGTTTTATCTATGTGAGATGAATAAACATATCTATCACAAAGCAGTTTCACAGAAAGCTTCTTTCAGTTTTTGTCTGAGGATATTTCCTTTTCACCAGGCCTGAATGTGCTCCCAAATGTCCCTGGTAGCTTTTTCTCCAAAAGGATTCCCAATCCTCTATGAGAAGAAAAGTATAACTCTGAGTGGAATACACACATCACAAAGCAGTTCTCAGAAAGCTTCTCTCCAGTTTTCTGAAGATTTCCTTTTCACCACAGGCCTGAATGTGCTCCCAAATGTCCTTTCTCAGATTCCACAGAAACAGTGATTTCAAACTGCTCAATCAAAGAATGATTTAACTCTGTGAAATGAATGCACATATCAGAGAGCAGTTTCGAAAGCTTCTTTCTGGTTTTATTTGAGGATATTTCACTTTTCACCATAGGCCTGAATGTGCTCCCAAATGTCCTTTCTCAGGTTCCACAGAAACAGTGATTTCAAACTGCTCAATGAAAAGAAGCTTAACTGTGAGTGGAATGCACATCACAAAGCAGTTTCTCAAGCTTCTCTCCAGTTTTATCTGAAGATATTTCCTTTTCACAGGCCTGAATGTGCTCCAATATCCCTTCAGATTCCTCAAGACAGAGTTTCAAACTGCTCAATCAAGAATGATTTAACTCTATGTGAGATGAATACACATCACAAAGCAGTTTCAGAAAGCTTCTTTCAGTTTTTGTCTGAGGATATTTCCTTTTCACCATAAGCCTCAAAGCTCCCAAATATCCTTTTCAGTTTTACAGAACAGTGTTCAAACTGCCTTATGAGAAAAGAGGTATAACTCTGAGTGGAATGCACATCACAAAGCAGTTCTCAGAAAGCTTCTCTCCAGTTTTATCTGAAGATATTTCCTTTTCACCTAAGCCTCAAAGCTCCCAAATGTCCTTTCTCAGATTCCACAGAAACAGTGATTTCAAACTGCTCAATGAAAACAGAAGCTTAACTGTGAGTGGAATGCACACGTCACAAAGCAGTTTCAGAAAGCTTCTTCTGGTTTTATCTGAGGATATTTCTTTTCACCATAGTCCTGAATGTGCTCCCAAATGTCCTTTCTCAGGTTCCACAGAAACAGTGATTTCAAACTGCTCAATCAAAGAATGATTTAACTCTATGAGATGAATACACACATCACAAAGCAGTTGCTCAAGCTTCTCTCCAGTTTTCTGAAGATTTCCTTTTCACCATAAGCCTCAAAGTGCTCCAATATCCCTTCAGATTCCTCAAAGACAGAGTTTCAAACTGCTCAATCAAGAATGATTTAACTCTGTGAAATGAATGCACATCACAAAGCAGTTTCAGAAAGCTTCTTTCTGGGTTTTATTTGAGGATATTTCACTTTTCATAGTCTTCAATGCTGAAAATATCACTTTTCAGTTTTACAGAACAGTGTTCAAACACTGCCTTATGAGAAAAGAGGTATAACTCTGAGTGGAATGCACATATCACAAAGCAGTTTCTCAGAAAGCTTCTCCAGTTTTCATCTGAAGATTTCCTTTTCACCACAGGCCTGAATGTGCTCCCAAATGTCCCTTCAGATTCCTCAAGACAGAGTTTCAAACTGCATAATAGAAAGAAAGTTTTATCTATGTGAGATGAATAAACATATCTATCACAAAGCAGTTTCTGAAAGCTTCTTTCCAGTTTTGTCTGAGGATATTTCCTTTTCACCATAGGCCTGAATGTGCTCCCAAATGTCCCTTGGTAGCTTTTTCTCCAAGGATTCAATCCTCTATGAGAAGAAAGTATAACTCTGTGAGTGAATGCACATCACAAAGCAGTTTCTGAAAGCTTCTTTCAGTTTTTATCTGAAGATATTTCCTTTTCACCATAAGCCTCAAAGCTCCCAAATGTCCTTCTCAGATTCCACAGAAACAGTGATTTCAAACTGCTCAATCAAAGAATGATTTAACTCTGAGATGAATACATCACAAAGCAGTTTCACAGAAAGTTTCCTTCTGGTTTTATCTGAGGTATTTCTTTTCAGCATATTCTTAAGAGCATTCCCAAATGTCCTTTCTCAGGTTCACAGAAACAGTGATTTCAAACTGCTCAATCAAGAATGATTTAACTCTATGAGATGAATACATCACAAAGCAGTTGCTCAGAAAGCTTCTCTCCAGTTTTCTGAAGATTTCCTTTCTCACCAGCCTCTGTGCACCACTTAATATCCCTTCACAGATTCCTCAAGACAGAGTTTCCAAACTGGGCAATGTAGAGTAGCTTTAACTCTGAAATGAATGCACATCAGAGCAGTTTCTTGAAAGCTTCTTTCTGGGTTTTATTTCAGGATATTTCACTTTTCACCATAGTCTTCAATGCTCCAAATATCACTTTTCAGTTTTACAGAACAGTGTTCAAACTGCCTTATGAGAAAAGTATAACTCTGAGTGGAATGCACATCACAAAGCAGTTTCTCAGAAAGCTTCTCTCCAGTTTTCTGAAGATATTTCCTTTTCACCATAGGCCTGAATGTGCTCCCAAATGTCCCTTCAGATCCTCAAAGACAGAGTTTCAAACTGCATAATAGAAAGAAAGTTTTATCTATGTGAGATGAATACACACATCACAAAGCAGTTTCACAGAAAGCTTCTTTCCAGTTTTATCTGAGGATATTTCCTTTTCACCATAGCCATCCATATACTCCCAAATGTCCTTTCTCAGGTTCCACAGAAACAGTGATTTCAAACTGCTCAATCCAAAGAATGATTTAACTCTATGAGAAGAAAGTATAACTCTGTGAGTGAATGCACACATCACAAAGCAGTTCTCAGAAAGCTTCTCCAGTTTCTATCTGAAGATATTTCCTTTTCACCATAAGCCTCAAAGTGCTCCATATCCTTAGCTGACTAACCAAAAACAGTGTTAGAAACTGCTCAATGAAAAGAAGCTTAACTGTGAGTGAATGCACACATCACAAAGCAGTTTCACAGAAAGTTTCCTTCTGGTTTTATCTGAGGTATTTCTTTTCAGCATATTCTTAAGAGTGTTCCCAAATGTCCTTCTCAGGTTCCACAGAAACAGTGATTTCAAACTGCTCAATCCAAAGAATGATTTAACTCTGAGATGAATACACACATCACAAAGCAGTTGCTCAGAAAGCTTCTCTCCAGTTTTCATCTGAAGATATTTCCTTTCTCACCAGCCTCTGTGCCACTTAATATCCTTCACAGATTCCTCAAAGACAGAGTTTCCAAACTGGGCAATGTAGAGTAAGCTTTAACTCTGAAATGAATGCACATCAGAGCAGTTTCTTGAAGCTTCTTTCTGGGTTTTATTTCAGGATATTTTATGTCCCCTGGTAGCTTTTTCTCCAAAGGATTCAATCCTCTATGAGAAAAGAGGTATAACTCTGAGTGGAATGCACACGTCACAAAGCAGTTCTCAGAAAGCTTCTCTCCAGTTTTATCTGAAGATATTTCCTTTTCACCATAAGCCTCAAAGCACTGAATATCCCTTAGCTGACTAACCTAAAACAGTGTTAGAAACTGCTCAATGAAAAGAAAGTTTTATCTATGTGAGATGAATAGACATATCTATCACAAAGCAGTTTCTCAGAAAGCTTCTTCTGGTTTTATCTGAAGATATTTCTTTTCAGCATATTCTTAAGAGCATTCCCAAATGTCCTCTCAGGTTCCACAGAAACAGTGATTTCAAACTGCTCAATCCAAAGAATGATTTAACTCTATGAGATGAATACACATCACAAAGCAGTTTCTCAAGCTTCTCTCCAGTTTTCATCTGAAGATTTCCTTTTCACCATAGGCCTGAATGTGCTCCCAATATCCCTTCACAGATTCCTCAAAGACAGAGTTTCCAAACTGGGCAATGTAGAAGCTTTAACTCTCTGAAATGAATGCACATATCAGAGCAGTTTCTTGGAACACTTCTTTCTGGTTTTATTTCAGGATATTTCACTTTTCCATAGTCTTCAATGCTGCAAAATATCACTTTTCAGTTTTACAGAACAGTGTTCAAACACTGCCTTATGAGAAAAGTATAACTCTGAGTGGAATACACATCACAAAGCAGTTTCTCAGAAAGCTTCTCTCCAGTTTTATCTGAAGATATTTCCTTTTCACCATAGGCCTGAATGTGCTCCCAATATCCCTTCAGATTCCTCAAAGACAGAGTTTCAAACTGCATAATAGAAAGAAAGTTTTATCTATGTGAGATGAATAGACATATCTATCACAAAGCAGTTTCGAAAGCTTCTTTCAGTTTTGTCTGAGGATATTTCCTTTTCAGCATATTCTTAAGAGCATTCCCAAATGTCCCTTGGTAGCTTTTCTCCAAAGGATTCAATCCTCTATGAGAAGAAAGTATAACTCTGAGTGGAATGCACATCACAAAGCAGCTCCTTGAAATCTTCTCTCCAGTTTTCTGAAGATATTTCCTTTTCACCATAAGCCTCAAAGTGCTCCAGTATCCCTTAGCTGACTAACCTAAAACAGTGTTAGAATACTGCTCAATGAAAACAGAAGCTTAACTGTGAGTGGAATTCACATGACACAGAGCAGTTTCACAGAAAGCTTCTCCAGTTTCTATCTGAAGATATTTCTTTTCAGCATATTCTTAAGAGCTTCCCAAATGTCCTTTCTCAGGTTCCACAGAAACAGTGATTTCAAACTGCTCAATCAAAGAATGATTTAACTCTATGAGATGAATACATCACAAAGCAGTTCTCAGAAAGCTTCTCTCCAGTTTTCATCTGAAGATATTTCCTTTTCACCATAGGCCTGAATGTGCTCCCAAATGTCCTTTCTCAGATTCCACAGAAACAGTGATTTCAAACTGCTCAATGAAAACAGAAGCTTAACTGTGAGTGGAATGCACATCAGAGCAGTTTCTTGGAACTTCTTTCTGGGTTTTATTCAGGATATTTCACTTTTCACATAGTCTTCAATGCTGCAAAATATCACTTTTCAGTTTTACAGAACAGTGTTCAAACTGCCTTATGAGAAAAGAGTATAACTCTGAGTGGAATACACACATCACAAAGCAGTTTCAGAAAGCTTCTCTCCAGTTTTCTGAAGATATTTCCTTTTCACAGGCCTGAATGTGCTCCCAATATCCCTTCAGATTCCTCAAAGACAGAGTTTCAAACTGCATAATAGAAAGAAAGTTTTATCTATGTGAGATGAATAGACATATCTATCACAAAGCAGTTTCACAGAAAGCTTCTTTCAGTTTTTGTCTGAGGATATTTCACTTTTCCATAGTCTTCAATGCTGCAAAATATCACTTTTCAGTTTTACAGAACAGTGTTCAAACTGCCTTATGAGAAAAGTATAACTCTGTGAGTGGAATGCACATCACAAAGCAGTTTCAGAAAGCTTCTCTCCAGTTTTATCTGAAGATATTTCCTTTTCACCATAAGCCTCAAAGCACTCTGAGTATCCCTTAGCTGACTAACCTAAAACAGTGTTAGAATACTGCTCAATGAAAGAAGCTTAACTGTGTGAGTGGAATTCACATGACCTAGAGCAGTTTCACAGAAAGTTTCTTCTGGTTTTATCTGAGGATATTTCTTTTCAGCATATTCTTAAGAGCTTCCCAAATGTCCTTCTCAGGTTCCACAAACAGTGATTTCAAACTGCTCAATCAAGAATGATTTAACTCTATGAGATGAATACACACATCACAAAGCAGTTTCAGAAAGCTTCTCTCCAGTTTTCATGAAGATTTCCTTTTCACCACAAGCCTCCGGCACCACTTAATATCCTTCACAGATTCCTCAAAGACAGAGTTTCCAAACTGGGCAATGTAGTGTAAGCTTTAACTCTCTGAAATGAATGCACATCAGAGAGCAGTTTCTTGGAACACTTCTTTCTGGGTTTTATCTGAGGATATTTCCTTTTCACCATAGTCTTCAATGCTGAAAATATCACTTTTCAGTTTTACAGAACAGTGTTCAAACTGCCTTATGAGAAAAGAGGTATAACTCTGAGTGGAATGCACACATCACAAAGCAGTTTCTCAGAAAGCTTCTCCAGTTTTATCTGAGATATTTCCTTTTCACCAGGCCTGAATGTGCTCCTGAATATCCTTCACAGATTCCTCAAGACAGAGTTTCAAACTGCATAATAGAAAGAAAGTTTTATCTATGTGAGATGAATAGACATATCTATCACAAAGCAGTTTCACAGAAAGCTTCTTTCCAGTTTTTGTCTGAGGATATTTCCTTTTCACCAGGCCTGAATGTGCTCCCAAATGTCCCTTGGTAGCTTTTTCTCCAACAGGATTTCAATCCTCTATGAGAAGAAAAGTATAACTCTGTGAGTGGAATGCACATCACAAAGCAGTTCTCAGAAAGCTTCTCTCCAGTTCTATCTGAAGATATTTCCTTTTCACCATAGGCCTGAATGTGCTCCTGAATATCCCTTAGCTGACTAACCTAAAACAGAATACTGCTCAATGAAAACAGAAGCTTAACTGTGAGTGGACTTCATGTGACCTAGAGCAGTTTCACAGAAATTTCCTTCTGGTTTTATCAGAGGTATTTCTTTTCAGCATATTCTTAAGAGCTTCCCAAATGTCCTTTCTCAGGTTCCACAGAAACAGTGATTTCAAACTGCTCAATCCAAGAATGATTTAACTCTATGAGATGAATACACACATCACAAGCAGTTGCTCAGAAAGCTTCTCTCCAGTTTTCATCTGAAGATATTTCCTTTTCACCACAAGCCTCCGGCACCACTTAATATCCCTTCACAGATTCCTCAAAGACAGAGTTTCCAAACTGGGCAATGTAGTGTAAGCTTTAACTCTGAAATGAATGCACATGTCAGAGAGCAGTTTCTTGGAAGCTTCTTTCTGGGTTTTATTTCAGGATATTTCACTTTTCACCATAGTCTTCAATGCTGAAAATATCACTTTTCAGTTTTACAGGAACAGTGTTCAAACACTGCCTTATGAGAAAAGAGGTATAACTCTGAGTGAATGCACACATCACAAAGCAGTTTCTCAAGCTTCTCTCCAGTTTTATCTGAAGATATTTCCTTTTCACCAGGCCTGAATGTGCTCCTGAATATCCCTTCACAGATTCCTCAAGACAGAGTTTCAAACTGCATAATAGAAAGAAAGTTTTATCTATGTGAGATGAATAGACATATCTATCACAAAGCAGTTTCACAGAAAGCTTCTTTCCAGTTTTGTCTGAGGATATTTCCTTTTCACCATAGCCATCCATAACTCCCGAATGTCCCTGGTAGCTTTTTCTCCAACAGGATTTCAATCCTCTATGAGAAGAAAAGTGTAACTCTGTGAGTGGAATGCACATCACAAAGCAGCTCCTTGAAATCTCTCCAGTATCTATCTGAAGATATTTCCTTTTCACCATAAGCCTCAAAGTGCTCCAAGTATCCCTTAGCTGACTAACCTAAAACAGTGTTAGAATACTGCTCAATGAAAACAGAAGCTTAACTGTGAGTGGAATTCACGTGACCTAGAGCAGTTTCACAGAAAGCTTCCTTCTGGTTTTATCAGAGGTATTTCTTTTCAGCATATTCTTAAGAGCGTTCCCAAATGTCCTTTCTCAGGTTCCACAGAAACAGTGATTTCAAACTGCTCAATCCAAAGAATGATTTAACTCTGAGATGAATACACATCACAAAGCAGTTGCTCAAGCTTCTCTCCAGTTTCTATCTGAAGATATTTCCTTTTCACCACAAGCCTCCGGCACCACTTAATATCCTTCACAGATTCCTCAAAGACAGAGTTTCCAAACTGGCAATGTAGTGTAAGCTTTAACTCTGAAATGAATGCACATCACAAAGCAGTTTCAGAAAGCTTCTTTCAGTTTTACAGGAACAGTGTTCAAACTGCCTTATGAGAAAAGAGGTATAACTCTGAGTGGAATGCACATATCACAAAGCAGTTTCACAGAAAGCTTCTTCCAGTTTTATCTGAAGATATTTCCTTTTCACCATAGTCTTCAATGCTGCAAATATCACTTTTCAGTTTTACAGAACAGTGTTCAAACACTGCCTTATGAGAAAAGAGGTATAACTCTGAGTGGAATGCACACATCACAAGCAGTTTCTCAGAAAGCTTCTCCAGTTTTATCTGAAGATATTTCCTTTTCACCACAGGCCTGAATGTGCTCCTGAATATCCCTTCACAGATTCCTCAAGACAGAGTTTCAAACTGCATAATAGAAAGAAAGTTTTATCTATGTGAGATGAATAGACATATCTATCACAAAGCAGTTTCACAGAAAGCTTCTTTCCAGTTTTGTCTGAGGATATTTCCTTTTCACCATAGCCATCCATAACTCCCGAATGTCCCTTGGTAGCTTTTTCTCCAAAGGATTCAATCCTCTATGAGAAGAAAGATAACTCTGTGAGTGGAATGCACACATCACAAAGCAGTTTCTCAAGCTTCTCTCCAGTTTCTATCTGAAGATATTTCCTTTTCACCATAAGCCTCAAAGTGCTCCAATATCCCTTAGCTGACTAACCAAAAACAGTGTTAGAATACTGCTCAATGAAAACAGAAGCTTAACTGTGTGAGTGAATTCTCAGGACCTAGAGCAGTTTCACAGAAAGTTTCCTTCTGGTTTTATCTGAGGTATTTCTTTTTTAGCATATTCTTAAGAGCGTTCACAAATGTCCTTTCTCAGGTTGCACAGAAACAGTGATTTCAAACTACTCAACCCAAAGAATAATTGAACCCTATGAGATAAATACGCACATCACAAAGCAGTTGCTCTGAAAGCTTCTCTCCAGTTTTCATGAAGATTTCCTTTCTCACCAGAAACCTCTGTGCACCACTTAATATCCCTTCACAGATTCCTCAAAGACAGAGTTTCCAAACTGGGCAACGTAGGGTAAGCTTTAACTTTCTGAAATGAATGCATACGTCAGAGAGCAGTTTCTTGAAATGCTTCTTTCTGGGTTTTATTTCAGGATATTTCACTTTTCACCACAGTCTTCTACGTGATGCAAAGTATCACATTTTCAGTTTTACAGGAACAGTGTTCAAAGACTGCCTTATGAGAAAAGAGGTATAGCACCCTGTGTGGAATGCACACATCACAAAGCAGTTTCTCAGAAAGCTTCTCCAGTTTTATCTGAAGATATCTCCTATTTCCCCAGAGGCCTGAGTGAGCTCCCAAATGTCCCTTCGTATATCTGTCCATGATGCAGTTTCAAAACTACATAATAGAAAGAAAGTTTCGTCTATGTGAGAACAAAAGACATATCTATCACAAAGCAGTTTCACAGAAAGCTTCTTTCCAGTTTTGTCTGAGGATATTTCTTTTCAGCATATTCTTAAGAGTGTTCCCAAATGTCCTTTCTCAGGTTCACAGAAACAGTGATTTCAAACTGCTCAATCAAAGAATGATTTAACTCTATGAGAAGAAAGTATAACTCTGTGAGTGGAATGCACATCACAAAGCAGCTCCTCAGAGATCTTCTCTCCAGTATCTATCTGAAGATATTTCCTTTTCACCGTAAGCCTCAAAGTGCTCCAATATCCTTAGCTGACTAACCAAAAACAGTGTTAGAATACTGTCCAATGAAAATAGAGGCTTAACTGTGTGAGTGAAATTCACGTGACATAGAGCAATTTCACAGAAAGTTTCCTTCTGGTTTTTATCGGAGGGTATGTCTTATTCAGCATACTCTTAAGAGTGTTCCCAAATGTCCTTTCTCAGGTTCACAGAAACAGTGATTTCAAACTGCTCAATCAAAGAATGATTTAACTCTGAGATGAATACACATCACAAAGCAGTTTCTCAGAAAGCTTCTCTCCAGTTTTCATCGGAAGATGTTTCCTTTCTCACCAGACACCTCCGTGTGCCATGTAATATCCCTTCACAGATTCCTAAAAGGCAGAGTTTCCAAACTGGGCAACGTAGTGTAAGCTTTAACTCTGAAATGAATGCACATCAGAGAGCAGTTTCTGAAAGCTTCTTTCTGGGTTTTATTTCAGGATATTTTATGTCCCTGGTAGCTTTTTCTCCAAAGGATTCAATCCTCTATGAGAAAAGTATAACTCTGTGAGTGGAATGCACACATCACAAAGCAGTTTCTCAGAAAGCTTCTCTCCAGTATCTATCTGAAGATATTTCCATTTTCACCGTAAGCCTCAAAGTGCTCCAATATCCCTTAGCTGACTAACAAAACAGTGTTAGAATACTGCTCAATGAAAACAGAAGCTTAACTGGTCAAGTGGACTTCACATGACCTAGAGCAGTTTCACAGAAAGTTCCTTCTGGTTTTATCTGAGGTATTTCTTTTCAGCATATTCTTAAGAGCATTCCCAAATGTCCTCTCTCAGGTTCCACAGAAACAGTGATTTCAAACTGCTCAATCCAAAGAATGATTTAACTCTATGAGATGATTACACACATCACAAAGCAGTTGCTCAAAGCTTCTCTCCAGTTTTCATCTGAAGACGTTTCCTTTCTCACCACAAACCTCTGCCACTTAATATCCTTCACAGATTCCTCAAAGACAGAGTTTCCAAACTGGGCAACGTAGTGTAAGCTTTAACTCTCTGAAATGGAATGCACAAATCAGAGAGCAGTTCCTTGGAACACTTCTTTCTGGGTTTTATTTCAGGATATTTCACTTTTTGCCATAATATTCAAAGCACTGTAAATATCACTTTTTCATTTTTACAGGAACAGTGTTCAAACACTGCCTTATGAGAAAAGAGGTATAACTCCTGAGTGGAATGCACACATCACAAAGCAGTTTCAGAAAGCTTCTCCAGTTTTATCTGAAGATATTTCCTGTTTCTCCACAGGCCTGAATGTGCTCCTGAATGTCCCTTCAATCCTCCATGACAGTTTCAAACTGCATAATAGAAAGAAAGTTTTATCTATGTGAGATGAATAGACATATCTATCACAAAGCAGTTTCACAGAAAGCTTCTTTCCAGTTTTTGTCTGAAGATATTTCCTTTTCACCATAGCCATTGATATACTCTCAAATGTCCCCTGGCAGCTTTTCCTCCAAAGGATTCAATCCTCTATGAGAAAAGTATAACTCTGTGAGTGGAATGCACACGTCACAAAGCAGCTCCTTGGAAATCTTCTCTCCAGTATCTATCTGAAGATATTTTCATTTTCACCATAAGCCTCAAAGCACTCCCGAGTATCCCTTAGCTGACTAACCTAAAACAGTGTTAGAATACTGCTCAATGAAAACAGAAGCTTAACTGGGCAAGTGGACTTCACATGACCTAGAGCAGTTTCACAGAAAGTTTCTTCTGGTTTTTATCGGAGGATATTGCTTTTTTAGCATTTTCTTAATGGCGTTCCCAAATGTCCTCTCTCAGGTTCCACAGAAGCAGTGATTTCAAACTGCTCAATCAAAGAATGATTAACTCTATGAGATGAATACACATCACAAAGCAGTTCTCAGAAAGCTTCTCTCCAGTTTTTCTGAAGATATTTCCTTTCTCACCACAAACCTCCATGCATCACTTAACATGTCTTCACAGATCCCTCAAAGACAGAGATTCCAAACTGGGCAACATAGTGTAAGCTATAACTCTCTGAAATGAATGCACACGTCAGAGAGTAGTTTCTTGGAACACTTCTTTCTGGGTTTTATCTCAGGATATTTCACTTTCCAACATAGTCTTCAATGCATTGCAAAATATCACTTTTTCAGTTTTATAGGAACAGTGTTCAAACTTGCCTTATGAGAAAAGAGGTATAAGTCCCTGAGTGAAATGCACACATCACAAAGCAGTTTATCAGAAAACTTCTCTGCAGTTTTTAGCTGAAGATATTTCCTGTTTCACCATAGGCCTGAATGTGCTCCCAAATGTCCTTCACAGATCCTCAAAGACAGAGTTTCAAACTGCATAACAGAAAGATAGTTTTATCTATGTGAGATGAATAGACATATCTATCACTAAGCAGTTTCACTGAAAGCTTCTTTCCAGTTTTATCTGAAGATATTCCTTTTTCACCATAGCCAACCATATGCTCCCAAATGTCCCTGGTAGCTTTTTCTCCAAATGGGATTCCCAATCCTCTATGAGAAAAGTATAACTGTGAGTGGAATGCACACGTCACAAAGCAGCTCCTTGAAATCTTCTCTCCAGTATCTATCTGAAGATATTTCCTTTTCACCATAAGCCTCAAAGCACTCATGAGTATCCCTAGCTGACTAACCTAAAACAGTGTTAGAATACTGCTCAATGAAAACAGAAGCTTAACTGTGTGAGAATTCATATGACCTAGAGCAGTTTCACAGAAAGTTTCCTTCTGGTTTTATCTGAGGTATTTCTTTTCAGCATATTCTTAAGAGCTTTCCCAAATGTCCTTTCTCAGTTCCACAGAAACAGTGATTTCAAACTGCTCAATCCAAAGAATGATTTAACTCTGAGATGAATACACACATCACAAAGCAGTTGCTCAAAGCTTCTCTCCAGTTTTATCTGAAGATATTTCCTTTCTCACCACAACCTCTGTGCGCCACTTAATATCCCTTCACAGATTCCTCAAAGACAGAGTTTCCAAACTGGCAATGTAGTGTAAGCTTTAACTCTGAAATGAATGCACACGTCAGAGAGCAGTTTCTTGAATGCTTCTTTCTGGTTTTATTTCAGGATATTTCACTTTTCCATAGTCTTCAAATTGCTGAAAATATCACTTTTTCAGTTTTACAGGAACAGTGTTTAAACACTGCCGTATGATAAAAGGGTATAACTCCCTGTGTGGAACGTATACATCACACAGCAGTTTCTCAGAAAGCTGCTTTTCAGTTTTTATCTGGAGATATCTCCTATTTCCACCAGGCCTGAATGTGCTCCCAAATGTCCCTTCACAAATCCATCGATGATGCAGTCTCAAAGCTGCATAATAGAAGAAAAGTTTTATCTATGTGAGATGAATAGACATATCTATCACAAAGCAGTTTCACAGAAAGTTTCTTTCCATTTTTTGTCTGAGGATATTTCCTTTTTTACTATAGCAGTCCATATACTCCCGAATGTCCCCTAGTAGCTTTTTGTCCAAACGGGATTCCCCAATCCTCTATGAAAAGAAAAGTATAATTCTGTGAGTGAAATGCACACGTCACAAAACAGCTCCTCAGAAATCCTCTCCAGTATCTATCCGAAGACATTTCCATTTTCACTGTAAGCCTCAAAGCACTCATGAGTATCCCTAGCTGACTAACCTAAAACAGAATACTCCTCAATGAAAACAGAAGCTTAATTGTGCTAGTAGACTTCATGTGACCTAGAGCAGTTTCACAGAAAGTTTCCTTCTGGTTTTATCTGAGGTATTTCTTTTCAGGATATTCTTAAGAGCTTTCCCAAATGTCCTTCTCAGGTTCCACAGAAACAGTGATTTCAAACTGCTCAATCCAAGAATGATTTAACTCTATGAGATGAATACACATCACAAGCAGTTTCTCAGAAAGCTTCTTCCAGTTTTCATCGGAAGACGTTTCCTTTCTCACCACAAGCCTCCGGCACCACTTAATATCCCTTCACAGATTCCTCAAAGACAGAGTTTCCAAACTGGCAATGTAGTGTAAGCTTTAACTCTGAAATGAATGCACATCACAAAGCAGTTTCAGAAAGCTTCTTCTGGTTTTATCTGAGGATATTTCACTTTTCACCATAGTCTTCAATGCTGAAAATATCACTTTTCAGTTTTACAGGAACAGTGTTCAAACACTGCCTATGAGAAAAGAGGTATAACTCTGAGTGGAATGCACATCACAAAGCAGTTTCTCAGAAAGCTTCTCAGTTTTTATCTGAAGATATCTCCTATTTTCCCACAGGCCTGAATGTGCTCCCAAATGTCCCTTCACAAATCCATCATGATGCAGTTTCAAACTGCATAATAGAAGAAAGTTTTATCTATGTGAGATGAATACACATCACAAAGCAGTTTCACAGAAAGTTTCTTTCCAGTTTTTGTCTGAGGATATTTCCTTTTCACCATAGCATCCATATACTCCCGAATGTCCCTGGTAGCTTTTTCTCCAAATGGGATTCCCCAATCCTCTATGAGAAAAGTATAACTGTGAGTGGAATGCACACGTCACAAAGCAGCTCCTCAGAAAGCTTCTCCAGTTTCTATCTGAAGATATTTCCTTTTTCACTGTAAGCCTCAAAGCACTCATGAGTATCCCTAGCTGACTAACCTAAAACAGAATACTCCTCAATGAAAACAGAAGCTTAATTGTGCTAGTAGACTTCATGTGACCTAGAGCAGTTTCCCAGTAAATTTCCTTCTAGTTTTTATCAGAAGGTCTTTCTTTTTCAGCATATTCTTAAGAGCGTTCCCAAATGTCCTTTCTCAGGTTCCACAGAAACAGTGATTTCAAACTGCTCAATCCAAAGAATGATTAACTCTATGAGATGAATACACACATCACAAAGCAGTTGCTCCGAAAGCTTCTCTCCAGTTTTCATCGGAAGACGTTTCCTTTCTCACCACAAGCCTCCGGCACCACTTAATATCCCTTCACAGATTCCTCAAAGACAGAGTTTCCAAACTGGGCAATGTAGTGTAAGCTTTAATTCTCTGAAATGAATGCACATGTCAGAGAGCAGTTTCTTGGAACACTTCTTTCTGGGTTTTATTTCAGGATATTTCACTTTTCACCATAGTCTTCAATGCATTGCAAAATATCACTTTTCAGTTTTACAGGAACAGTGTTCAAACACTGCCTTATGAGAAAAGAGGTATAACTCCCTGAGTGGAATGCACACATCACAAAGCAGTTTCTCAGAAAGCTTCTCTCCAGTTTTTATCTGAAGATATCTCCTATTTTCCCACAGGCCTGAATGTGCTCCTGAATATCCCTTCATTCCATGATGCATTTTCAAAACTGTGTCATATAAACAAAGTTTTATCTATGTGAGATAGATAGACATAACTATCACAAAGCAGTTTCACAGAAAGTTTCTTTCCAGTTTTTGTCTGAGTATATTTCCTTTTTCACCATAGCTGTCTGTATAATCCCGAATGTCCCCTGGTACCTTTTTCTACCAACAGGATTTCCCTATCCTCTATGAGAAGAAAAGTGTAACTCTGTGAGTGGAATGCACACGTCACAAAGCAGCTCCTTGGAAATCTCTCCAGTATCTAGCTGAAGATATTCCGTTTTCACCATAAGTCTCAAAGTGCTCCCAAGTAGTCCTTACCTGACTAACCAAAAACAGTGTTAGAATACTGCTCAATGAAAAAGAAGTTTAACTGTGTGAGTAGAATTCTCAGGACCTAGAGCAGTTTCAGAAAGTTTCCTTCTGGTTTTATCTGAGGATATTTCTTTTCAGCATATTCTGAAGGGCGTTCCCAAATTTCCTTTCTCAGGTTCCACAGAAACAGTGATTTCAAGCTGCTCAATCCAAATAATGATTTAACTCTATGAGATGAATACACACATCACAAAGCAGTTGCTCAGAAAGCTTCTCTCCAGTTTTTATCTGAAGATATTTCCTTTTCACCACAAGCCTCCGGCACCACTTAATATCCTTCAGATTCCTCAAAGACAGAGTTTCCAAACTGGGCAATGTAGTGTAAGCTTTAACTCTCTGAAATGAATGCACACATCACAGCAGTTTCTCAGAAAGCTTCTCCAGTTTTCATGAAGATTTCCTTTCTCAGGTTCCACAGAAACAGTGATTTCAAACTGCTCAATCCAAGAATGATTTAACTCTATGAGATGAATACACACATCACAAAGCAGTTGCTCAGAAAGCTTCTTCTGGTTTCATTTCAGGATATTTCACTTTGCCCATACTCTTCAATGCATTGCAAAAGAACATTTTTTAGTTTTCAGGAACAGTGTTCAAACACTGCCATATGAGAAAAGAGGTATAACTCCCTGAGTGGCATGCACATATCACAAAGCAGTTTATCAGAAAGCTTCTCTATAGTTTTTATCTGAAGATATCTCCTATTTCCCCACAGGCCTGAATGTACTCCCAAATGTCCCTTCGTGAATCCGTCCACGACACAGTTTCAAAATTGCATAATAGAAAGAAAGTTTTATCTATGTGAGATGATTAAACATATATATATATATCACAAAGCAGTTTCACAGAAAGCTTCTTTCCATTTTTGTCTGAGGATATTTCCTTTTTCACCATAGCCATCCATAACTCCCGAATGTCCCTTGGTAGCTTTTTCTCCAACCGGATTCCCCAATCCTCTCTGAGAAGGAAAGCATAACTCTGTGAGTGAAATGCACACGTCACAAGGCAGCTCCTCGGAGATCTATCTGAACATATTTCCATTTTCACCATAAGTCTCAAAGTGCTCCCAAGTAGTCCTTACCTGACTAACCAAAAACAGTGTTAGAATACTACTCAATGAAAAAAGAAGTTTAACTGTGTGAGTAGAATTCTCAGGACCTAGAGCAGTTTCACAGAAAGTTTCCTCTGGTTTTTATTAGAGGGTATTTCTTTTTTAGCATATTCTTAAGAGCGTTCACAAATGTCCTTTCTCAGGTTGCACAGAAACAGTGATTTCAAACTACTCAACCCAAAGAATAATTGAACCCTATGAGATAAATACGCACATCACAAAGCAGTTGCTCTGAAAGCTTCTCTCCAGTTTTCATGGGAAGACGTTTCCTTTCTCACCAGAAACCTCTGTGCACCACTTAATATCCCTTCACAGATTCCTCAAAGACAGAGTTTCCAAACTGGGCAACGTAGGGTAAGCTTTAACTTTCTGAAATGAATGCACGTCAGAGAGCAGTTTCTTGAAATGCTTCTTTCTGGGTTTTATTTCAGGATATTTCACTTTTCACCACAGTCTTCTACGTGATGCAAAGTATCACATTTTCAGTTTTACAGGAACAGTGTTCAAAGACTGCCTTATGAGAAAAGAGGTATAGCACCCTGTGTGGAATGCACACATCACAAAGCAGTTTCTCAGAAAGCTTCTCTCCAGTTTTTATCTGAAGATATCTCCTATTTCCCCAGAGGCCTGAGTGAGCTCCCAAATGTCCCTTCGTATATCTGTCCATGATGCAGTTTCAAAACTACATAATAGAAAGAAAGTTTCGTCTATGTGAGAACAAAAGACATATCTATCATGAAGCAGGCCACAGAAAGATTATTTACAGTTTTTCTCTGAGGATATTTCCTTTTTCACCGTAGCCATCCATATACTCCCGAATGCCCCCTGGTAGCTTTCTCTACAAACAGCATTACCAATCCTTTCTGAGAATGCCCCCTGGTAGCTTTCTCTACAAACAGCATTACCAATCCTTTCTGAGAAAAAAAGCATAACTCTGTGAGTGGAATGCACACATCACAAAGCAGCTCCTCAGAGATCTTCTCTCCAGTATCTATCTGAAGATATTTCCGTTTTCACCGTAAGCCTCAAAGTGCTCCAGAGTTTTCCTTAGCTGACTAACCAAAAACAGTGTTAGAATACTGTCCAATGAAAATAGAGGCTTAACTGTGTGAGTGAAATTCACGTGACATAGAGCAATTTCACAGAAAGTTTCCTTCTGGTTTTTATCGGAGGGTATGTCTTATTCAGCATATTCTTAAGAGTGTTCCCAAATGTCCTTTCTCAGGCTCCACAGAAACAGTGATTTCCAGCTGCTCAATCCAAAGAATAACTTAACTCTATGAGATGAATACACACATAAAAAAGCAGTTGCTCCAAAAGCTTCTCTCCAGTTTTCATCGGAAGATGTTTCCTTTCTCACCAGAAACCTCTGTGCACCACTTAATATCCCTTCACAGATTCCTCAAAGACAGAGTTTCCAAACTGGGCAATAGTGTAAGCTTTAACTCTGAAATGAATGCATACGTCAGAGAGCAGTTTCTTGAAAGCTTCTTTCTGGTTTTATTTCAGGATATTTTATGTCCCCTGGTAGCTTTTTCTCCAAACGGGATTCCCCAATCCTCTATGAGAAAAAAAGTACAACTCTGTGAGTGGAATGCACACGTCACAAAGCAGCTCCTCAGAGCTCATCTTTCCAGTATCTATCTGAAGATATTTCCATTTTCACCGTAAGCCTCAAAGTGCTCCAGAGTTTTCCTTAGCTGACTAACCTAAAACAGTGTTAGAATACTGCTCAATGAAAACAGAAGCTTAACTGTGAGTGGAATTCACGTGACAGAGCAGTTTCACAGAAAGTTTCCTTCTGGTTTTATCTGAGGATATTTCTTTTCAGCATATTCTTAAGAGTGTTCCCAAATGTCCTTTCTCAGGCTCCACAGAAACAGTGATTTCCAGCTGCTCAATCCAAAGAATAACTTAACTCTATGAGATGAATACACACATAAAAAAGCAGTTGCTCCAAAAGCTTCTCTCCAGTTTTCATCGGAAGATGTTTCCTTTCTCACCAGACACCTCCGTGTGCCACGTAATATCCCTTCACAGATTCCTAAAAGGCAGAGTTTCCAAACTGGGCAACGTAGTGTAAGCTTTAACTCTGAAATAAATGCACACGTCAAAGAGCAGTTTCTTGGAACGCTTCTTTCTGGGTTTTATTTCAGGATATTTTATGTCCCCTGGTAGCTTTTTCTCCAAACGGGATTCCCCAATCCTCTATGAGAAAAAAAGTACAACTCTGTGAGTGGAATGCACACGTCACAAAGCAGCTCCTCAGAGCTCATCTTTCCAGTATCTATCTGAAGATATTTCCATTTTCACCGTAAGCCTCAAAGCACTCCGGAATATCCCTTAGCTTACTAACCTAAAACAGTGTTAGAATACTGCTCAATGAAAACAGAAGCTTAACTGGTCAAGTGGACTTCACGTGATCTAGAGCAGTTTCACAGAAAGTTACCTTCTGGTTTTTATCAGAGGGCACTTCTTTTTCAGCATATTCTTAAGAGCATTCCCAAATGTCCTCTCTCAGGTTCCACAGAAACAGTGATTTCAAACTGCTCAATCCAAAGAATGATTTAACTCTATGAGATGATTACAGACATCACAAAGTAGTTGTTCCAAAAGTTTCTCTCCAGTTTTCATCTGAAGACGTTTCCTTTGTCACCATAAAACTCCGTGCACCCCTTAATATTCCTTCACAGATTCCTGTAAGACAGAGTTTCCCATCTGGGCAATGTATTGTAAGCTTTAACTCTCTGAAATGGAATGCACAAATCAGAGAGCAGTTCCTTGGAACACTTCTTTCTGGGTTTTATTTCAGGATATTTCACTTTTTGCCATAATATTCAAAGCACTGTAAATATCACTTTTTCATTTTTACAGGAACAGTGTTCAAACACTGCCTCATGAGAAAATAGATATAACTCCCTGAGTGGAATTACACATCACAAACCAGTTTCTCGGAAAGCTTTTCTCCAGTTTTTATCTGAAGATATCTCCTATTTCCCCACAGTACTGCATGTGCTCCTGATGGTCCCTTTGCTAATCCGTCCATGACGCAGGTTCAAAACTGCATAATAGAAAGAAAGTTTTATCTATGTGAGATGAATAGATATATATATCACAAAGCAGTTTCACAGAAAGCTTCTTTCCAGTTTTTGTCTGAGGATATTTCCTTTTTCACCATAGCCATTCATATACTCTCGAATGTCCCCTGGTAGCATTTTCTCTGAATGAGATTCCCCAATTCTCTATGAGAAGAAATGTATATCTCTGTGAGTGGAATTCACACGTCACAAAGCAGCTCCTTGATAATCTTCTCTCCAGTATCTATCTGAAGATATTTTCGTTTTCACCATAAGCCTCAAAGCACTCCCGAGTATCCCTTAGCTGACTAACGTAAAACAGTGTTAGAATACTGCTCAATGAAAACAGATGGTTAATTGTGCAAGTGGACTTCACATGACCTAGAGCAGTTTCACAGAACGTTTTCTTCTAGTATTTATCGGAGGGTATTTCCTTTTCAGCATATTCTTAAGAGCATTCCCAACTGTCCTTTCTCAGGTTCCACAGAAACAGTGATTTCAAACTGCTCAATTCAAAGAATGAGTTAATTCTATGAGATGAATACACACATCACAAAGCAGTTCTTCTGGAAGCTTCTCTCCAGTTTTCTGAAGATATTTCCTTTCTCACCACAAACCTCCATGCATCACTTAACATGTCTTCACAGATCCTCAAAGACAGAGATTCCAAACTGGGCAACGTAGTGTAGCTTTAACTCTCTGAAATGAATGCACACGTCAGAGAGTAGTTTCTTGGAACACTTCTTTCTGGGTTTTATCTCAGGATATTTCACTTTCCAACATAGTCTTCAATGCATTGCAAAATATCACTTTTTCAGTTTTATAGGAACAGTGTTCAAACTTGCCTTATGAGAAAAGAGGTATAAGTCCCTGAGTGAAATGCACACATCACAAAGCAGTTTATCAGAAAACTTCTCTGCAGTTTTTAGCTGAAGATATTTCCTGTTTCTCCACAGGCCTGAATGTGCTCCCGAATCTCCCTTCACGATCCAGTCCATGTCGCAGTCTCAAACTGCATAACAGAAAGATAGTTTTATCTATGTGAGATGAATAGACATATCTATCACTAAGCAGTTTCACTGAAAGCTTCTTAACAGTTTTTGTCTGAGGAGATTTCCTTTTTCACCATAGCCAACCATATGCTCCCAAATGTCCCTTGGTAGCTTTTTCTCCAAATGGGATTCCCCAATCCTCTATGAGAAAAGTATAACTCTGAGTGGAATGCACACATCACAAAGCAGCTCCTTGATAATCTTCTCCAGTATCTATCTGAAGATATTTTCGTTTTCACCATAAGCCTCAAAGCACTCCCGAGTATCCCTTAGCTGACTAACGTAAAACAGTGTTAGAATACTGCTCAATGAAAACAGATGGTTAATTGTGCAAGTGGACTTCACATGACCTAGAGCAGTTTCACAGAACGTTTTCTTCTAGTATTTATCGGAGGGTATTTCCTTTTCAGCATATTCTTAAGAGCATTCCCAACTGTCCTTTCTCAGGTTCCACAGAAACAGTGATTTCAAACTGCTCAATTCAAAGAATGAGTTAATTCTATGAGATGAATACACACATCACAAAGCAGTTCTTCTGGAAGCTTCTCTCCAGTTTTCATCGGAAGATGTTTCCTTTCTCACCACAAACCTCCATGCATCACTTAACATGTCTTCACAGATCCCTCAAAGACAGAGATTCCAAACTGGGCAACATAGTGTAAGCTATAACTCTCTGAAATGAATGCACACGTCAGAGAGTAGTTTCTTGGAACACTTCTTTCTGGGTTTTATCTCAGGATATTTCACTTTCCAACATAGTCTTCAATGCATTGCAAAATATCACTTTTTCAGTTTTATAGGAACAGTGTTCAAACTTGCCTTATGAGAAAAGAGGTATAAGTCCCTGAGTGAAATGCACACATCACAAAGCAGTTTATCAGAAAACTTCTCTGCAGTTTTTAGCTGAAGATATTTCCTGTTTCTCCACAGGCCTGAATGTGCTCCCGAATCTCCCTTCACGATCCCGTCCATGTCGCAGTCTCAAAACTGCATAACAGAAAGATAGTTTTATCTATGTGAGATGAATAGACATATCTATCACTAAGCAGTTTCACTGAAAGCTTCTTAACAGTTTTTGTCTGAGGAGATTTCCTTTTTCACCATAGCCAACCATATGCTCCCAAATGTCCCTTGGTAGCTTTTTCTCCAAATGGGATTCCCCAATCCTCCATAAGAGGAAAAGTATAACTTTGTGAGTGGAATGCACACGTCATAAAGCAGCTTCTTGGAAATCTACTTTCCAGTATCTATCTGAAGATATTTCTGTTTTCACCATAAGCCTCAAAGCACTCATGAGTATCCCCTAGCTGACTAACCTAAAACAGTGTTAGAATACTGCTCAATGAAAACAGAAGCTTAACTGTGTGAGTACACTTCATATGACCTAGAGCAGTTTCACATAAAGTTTCCTTCTGATTTTTATCGGAGGGTATTTCTTTTTCAGGATATTCTTAAGAGCTTTCCCAAATGTCCTGTCTCAGGTTCCAAAGAAACAGTGATTTCAAACTGCTCAATCCAAAGAATGATTAAACTCTATGCAATGAATACACACATCACAAAGCAGTTGCTCCGAAAGCTTCTCTCCTGTTTTCATCAGAAGACGTTTCCTTTCTCACCACGAACCTCTGTGCGCCACTTAATATCCCTTCACAGATTCCTCAAAAACAGAGTTTCCAAACCGGGCAATGTAGTGTAAGCTTTAACTCTCTGAAATGAATGAACACGTCAGAGAGCAGTTTCTTGGAATGCTTCTTTCTGGGTTTTACTTCAGGATATTTCACTTTTCGCCATACTCTTCAAATTGCTGAAAATATCACTTTTTCAGTTTTACAGGAACAGTGTTTAAACACTGCCGTATGATAAAAGGGTATAACTCCCTGTGTGGAACGTATACATCACACAGCAGTTTCTCAGAAAGCTGCTTTTCAGTTTTTATCTGGAGATATTTCCTGTTTCTCCACAGGCCTGAATGTGCTCCCAAATGTCCCTTCACAAATCCATCGATGATGCAGTCTCAAAGCTGCATAATAGAAGAAAAGTTTTATCTATGTGAGATGAATAGACATATCTATCACAAAGCAGTTTCACAGAAAGTTTCTTTCCATTTTTTGTCTGAGGATATTTCCTTTTTTACTATAGCAGTCCATATACTCCCGAATGTCCCCTAGTAGCTTTTTGTCCAAACGGGATTCCCCAATCCTCTATGAAAAGAAAAGTATAATTCTGTGAGTGAAATGCACACGTCACAAAACAGCTCCTCAGAAATCCTCTCCAGTATCTATCCGAAGACATTTCCATTTTCACTGTAAGCCTCAAAGCGCTCCCACGTATTCTTTAGCTGACTAACCTAAAACAGAATACTCCTCAATGAAAACAGAAGCTTAATTGTGCTAGTAGACTTCATGTGACCTAGAGCAGTTTCCCAGTAAATTTCCTTCTAGTTTTTATCAGAAGGTCTTTCTTTTTCTGCATATTCTTAAGAGCGTTCACAGATGTCCTTTCTCAGGTTCCACAGAAAAAGTGTTTTCAAAATACTCAATCCAGAGAATGATTTAACTCTATGAGATGAATACACACCTCACAGAGTAGTTGCTCCGAAAGCTACTCTCCAGTATTCATCGGAAGACGTTTCCTTTCTTACCACAAGCCTCCCGGCACCACTTAATATCCCTTCACAGATTCCTCAAAGACAGAGTTTCCCAACTGGTCAATGTAGTGTTAGCTTTAATTCTCTGAAATGAATGCACATGTCAGAGAGCAGTTTCTTGGAACACTTCTTTCTGGGTTTTATTTCAGGATATTTCACTTTTCTCCATAATCTTCAATGCGTTGCACAATATCACTTTTTCAGTTTTACAGGAACAGTGTTCAAACACTGCCATATGAGCAAAGAGGTATAACTCCCTGAGTAGAATGCACACACCACAAAGCAGTTTCTCAGAAAGCTTCTCTTCTGTTTTTATCTGAAGATATCTCCTATTTTCCCACAGGCCTGAATGTGCTCCCAAATGTCCCTTCACAAATCCATCCATGACAGTTTCAAAACTGCATAATAGAAAGAAAGTTTTATCTATGTGAGATGAATAGACATATCTATCACAAAGCAGTTTCACAGAAAGCTTCTTTCCAGTTTTTGTCTGAGGATATTTCCTTTTTCACCATAGCATCCATATACTCCCGAATGTCCCCTGGTAGCTTTTTCTCCAAAGGATTCCCCAATCCTCTATGAGAAGAAAGTATAACTCTGTGAGTGGAATGCACACGTCACAAAGCAGCTCCTTGGAAATCTTCTCCAGTATCTATCTGAAGATATTTCCTTTTCACCATAAGCCTCAAAGTGCTCCAAGTATCCCTTAGCTGACTAACAAAAACAGTGTTAGAATACTGCTCAATGAAAACAGAAGCTTAACTGTGAGTGGAATTCACGTGACCTAGAGCAGTTTCACAGAAAGTTTCCTTCTGGTTTTATCGGAGGGTATTTCTTTTCAGCATATTCTTAAGAGCGTTCCCAAATGTCCTTTCTCAGGTTCCACAGAAACAGTGATTTCAAACTGCTCAATCCAAAGAATGATTTAACTCTATGAGATGAATACACATCACAAAGCAGTTGCTCAGAAAGCTTCTCTCCAGTTTTCATCGGAAGACGTTTCCTTTCTCACCACAAGCCTCCGGCACCACTTAATATCCCTTCACAGATTCCTCAAAGACAGAGTTTCCAAACTGGGCAATGTAGTGTAAGCTTTAACTCTCTGAAATGAATGCACACGTCAGAGAGCAGTTTCTTGGAACACTTCTTTCTGGTTTTATTTCAGGATATTTCACTTTTCACCATAGTCTTCAATGCTGCAAATATCACTTTTCAGTTTTACAGGAACAGTGTTCAAACACTGCCTTATGAGAAAAGAGGTATAACTCCCTGAGTGGAATGCACACATCACAAAGCAGTTTCTCAGAAAGCTTCTCTCCAGTTTTTATCTGAAGATATTTCCTATTTCCCCACAGGCCTGAATGTGCTCCTGAATATCCCTTTGCGAGTCTGGCCATGATGCATTTTCAAAACTGTGTCATATAAACAAAGTTTTATCTATGTGAGATAGATAGACATAACTATCACAAAGCAGTTTCACAGAAAGTTTCTTTCCAGTTTTTGTCTGAGTATATTTCCTTTTTCACCATAGCTGTCTGTATAATCCCGAATGTCCCCTGGTACCTTTTTCTACCAACAGGATTTCCCTATCCTCTATGAGAAGAAAAGTGTAACTCTGTGAGTGGAATGCACACGTCACAAAGCAGCTCCTTGGAAATCTCTCCAGTATCTAGCTGAAGATATTCCGTTTTCACCATAAGCTTCCAAGGACTTCCAAGTATCCCTTAGCTGACTAACCTAAAACGGTGTTAGAATACTGCTCAATGAAAACAGAAACTTAACTGTGATGGTGGAATTCACGTGTCCTAGAGCAGTTTCACAGAAACTTTCCTTCTGGTTTTTATCAGCGGGTATTTCTTTTTCAGCATATTCTGAAGGGCGTTCCCAAATTTCCTTTCTCAGGTTCCACAGAAACAGTGATTTCAAGCTGCTCAATCCAAATAATGATTTAACTCTATGAGATGAATACACACATCACAAAGCAGTTGCTCTGAAAGCTTCTCTCCAGTTTTCATCGGAAGACGTTTCCTTTCTCACCACAAGCCTCCGGGCACCACTTAATATCTCTTCACAGATTCCTCAAAGACAGAGTTTCCAAACTGGGCAATGTAGTGTAAGCTTTAACTCTGTGAGTGAATGCACATCAGAGAGCAGTTTCTTGGAACACTTCTTTCTGGGTTTTATTTCAGGATATTTCACTTTTCACCATAGTCTTCAATGCGCTGCAAAATATCACTTTTCAGTTTTACAGGAACAGTGTTCAAACACTGCCTTATGAGAAAAGAGGTATAACTCTGAGTGGAATGCACATCACAAAGCAGTTTCTCAGAAAGCTTCTCTCCAGTTTTATCTGAAGATATTTCCTTTTCATAGGCCTGAATGTGCTCCCAAATGTCCCTTCACAAATCCATCCATGATGCAGTTTCAAAACTGCATAATAGAAAGAAAGTTTTATCTATGTGAGATGAATAGACATATCTATCACAAAGCAGTTTCACAGAAAGCTTCTTTCCAGTTTTGTCTGAGGATATTTCCTTTTCACCATAGCCATCCATATACTCCCGAATGTCCCTGGTAGCTTTTTCTCCAAAAGGGATTCCCCAATCCTCTATGAGAAAAGTATAACTCTGTGAGTGGAATGCACACATCACAAAGCAGCTCCTCAGAAATCTTCTCTCCAGTTTCTATCTGAAGATATTTCCTTTTCACCGTAAGCCTCAAAGTGCTCCAAGTATCCCTTAGCTGACTAACCTAAAACAGTGTTAGAATACTGCTCAATGAAAACAGAAACTTAACTGTGAGTGGAATTCACGTGACCTAGAGCAGTTTCACAGAAAGCTTCTCTCCAGTTTTATCTGAAGATATTTCTTTTCAGCATATTCTTAAGAGTGTTCCCAAATGTCCTTTCTCAGGTTCCACAGAAACAGTGATTTCAAACTGCTCAATCAAAGAATGATTTAACTCTATGAGATGAATACACACATCACAAAGCAGTTGCTCAAAGCTTCTCTCCAGTTTTCATCTGAAGACGTTTCCTTTCTCACCACAAGCCTCACCACTTAATATCCCTTCACAGATTCCTCAAAGACAGAGTTTCCAAACTGGGCAATGTAGTGTAAGCTTTAACTCTGTGAAATGAATGCACATATCAGAGCAGTTTCTTGGAATGCTTCTTTCTGGGTTTTATTTGAGGATATTTCACTTTTCACCATAGTCTTCAATGCTGCAAAATATCACTTTTCAGTTTTACAGGAACAGTGTTCAAACACTGCCTATGAGAAAAGAGGTATAACTCCTGAGTGGAATGCACATCACAAAGCAGTTTCTCAGAAAGCTTCTCTCCAGTTTTATCTGAAGATATTTCCTATTTCCCCACAGGCCTGAATGTGCTCCCAAATGTCCTTCGATCTGTCCATGATGCAGTTTCAAAACTGCATAATAGAAAGAAAGTTTTATCTATGTGAGATGAATACATATCACAAAGCAGTTTCAGAAAGCTTCTTTCCAGTTTTGTCTGAGGATATTTCCTTTTCACCATAGCCATCCATATACTCCCGAATGTCCCTGGTAGCTTTTTCTCCAACAGTTCAATCCTCTATGAGAAGAAAAGTATAACTCTGAGTGGAATGCACACATCACAAAGCAGTTGCTCAGAAAGCTTCTCTCCAGTTTTATCTGAAGATATTTCCTTTTCACCTAAGCCTCAAAGCTCCAATATCCCTTAGCTGACTAACAAAAACAGTGTTAGAATACTGCTCAATGAAAACAGAAGCTTAACTGTGAGTGGAATTCACGTGACCTAGAGCAGTTTCAGAAAGTTTCCTTCTGGTTTTTATCAGAGGTATTTCTTTTCAGCATATTCTTAAGAGCATTCCCAAATGTCCTTTCTCAGGTTCCACAGAAACAGTGATTTCAAACTGCTCAATCAAAGAATGATTTAACTCTATGAGATGAATACACACATCACAAAGCAGTTTCAGAAAGCTTCTCTCCAGTTTCTATCTGAAGATATTTCTTTTCAGCATATTCTTAAGAGTGTTCCCAAATGTCCTTTCTCAGGTTCCACAGAAACAGTGATTTCAAACTGCTCAATCAAAGAATGATTTAACTCTATGAGATGAATACACACATCACAAAGCAGTTTCAGAAAGCTTCTCTCCAGTTTTTATCTGAAGATATTTCCTTTTCACCATAGTCTTCAATGCTGCAAAATATCACTTTTCAGTTTTACAGGAACAGTGTTCAAACACTGCCTTATGAGAAAAGAGGTATAACTCCTGAGTGGAATGCACATCACAAAGCAGTTTCTCAGAAAGCTTCTTTCCAGTTTTGTCTGAGGATATTTCTTTTCAGCATATTCTTAAGAGCGTTCCCAAATGTCCTTTCTCAGGTTCCACAGAAACAGTGATTTCAAACTGCTCAATCCAAAGAATGATTTAACTCTATGAGATGAATACACATCACAAAGCAGTTTCTCAGAAAGCTTCTCTCCAGTTTTTATCTGAAGATATTTCCTTTTCACCATAGCCCTCTATGGGCTTCCAAATATCCTTTCTCAGGTTCCACAGAAACAGTGATTTCAAACTGCTCAATCCAAAGAATGATTTAACTCTATGAGATGAATACACATCACAAAGCAGTTTCACAGAAAGCTTCTTTCCAGTTTTGAGCGGAAGATATTTCCTTTTCACCATAGCCCTCTATGGGCTTCCAAATATCACTTTGCCAATTCCACAAGAACAGCCTTAGCGAAAGGCTTCTTGAAGGAAAGATGTAACTCTGTGAGATGAAGTAACAGAACACAGAGCAGTTTCTCAAGCTTCTTTCCAGTTTTGTCTGAGGATATTTCCTTTTCACCATAGCCCTCTATGGGCTTCCAAATATCCTTTGCCAATTCCACAAGAACAGCCTTAGCGAAAGGCTTCTTGAAGGAAAGATGTAACTCTGTGAGATGAAGTAACAGAACACAGAGCAGTTTCTCAGAAAGCTTCTCTCCAGTTTTTATCTGAAGATATTTCCTTTTCACCATAGCCCTCTATGGGCTTCCAAATATCCTTTCTCAGGTTCCACAGAAACAGTGATTTCAAACTGCTCAATCCAAAGAATGATTTAACTCTATGAGATGAATACACATCACAAAGCAGTTTCACAGAAAGCTTCTTTCCAGTTTTGTCTGAGGATATTTCCTTTTCACCATAGCCCTCTATGGGCTTCCAAATATCCTTTGCCAATTCCACAAGAACAGCCTTAGCGAAAGGCTTCTTGAAGGAAAGATGTAACTCTGTGAGATGAATAGACATATCTATCACAAAGCAGTTTCTCAGAAAGCTTCTCTCCAGTTTTTATCTGAAGATATTTCCTTTTCACCATAGCCCTCTATGGGCTTCCAAATATCCTTTGCCAATTCCACAAGAACAGCCTTAGCGAAAGGCTTCTTGAAGGAAAGATGTAACTCTGTGAGATGAAGTAACAGAACACAGAGCAGTTTCTCAGAAAGCTTCTCTCCAGTTTTTATCTGAAGATATTTCCTTTTCACCATAGCCCTCTATGGGCTTCCAAATATCCTTTCTCAGGTTCCACAGAAACAGTGATTTCAAACTGCTCAATCCAAAGAATGATTTAACTCTATGAGATGAATACACATCACAAAGCAGTTTCACAGAAAGCTTCTCTCCAGTTTTTATCTGAAGATATTTCCTTTTCACCATAGCCCTCTATGGGCTTCCAAATATCCTTTGCCAATTCCACAAGAACAGCCTTAGCGAAAGGCTTCTTGAAGGAAAGATGTAACTCTGTGAGATGAAGTAACAGAACACAGAGCAGTTTCTCAAGCTTCTTTCCAGTTTTGTCTGAGGATATTTCCTTTTCACCATAGCCCTCTATGGGCTTCCAAATATCCTTTCTCAGGTTCCACAGAAACAGTGATTTCAAACTGCTCAATCCAAAGAATGATTTAACTCTATGAGATGAATACACATCACAAAGCAGTTTCTCAGAAAGCTTCTCTCCAGTTTTCATCAGAGAAGATACTTTTTCATACAAGCTCAGATTTTAATACTTCCATCAATTAAGACTTTTAAGCTCTGATGAACATCACTGAGAAATATCTCTTCAGTTTCTTTTTATCCAGAATTTTTAGATTTCACAGTTCTTCTCAATGAAAATATCATTCACTTTTTTTCACACAGACACTTCAGTTTTTCGAGGATTTCACTTTCATCAGTTTTTCAAATTCTCTTTTTTTAAATGTCTCTATTTTATAATGTGTTCCTCATAAAAGTTTTTCCTCTTGAATGAATAGTTTCAAAGAAGTTTTAGCTTTTTCTGTGAAATCACTTTCAAAGTCCCTATTTTTATGTGATATTTATTTTCACCATAGAGCAGTTTCACAGATTCAACTTCTTTGTTTGTCAGAGAAAATGTCCTCAGTGGATCAGATGTTCAATCTCTGATGAGTTTTGTACTGAGAGTGGAATCACATCCTCAAAGCTCTTATCTTCTCTCTTTTCCAAGCTCAGTGGCACCAAGTTGACTCAAAAACAACTCCTGTGCTGTGAGTGACTCACCTTCAGTTTTCTGAAGCTTCCTTTCACAGAGTATTTTTCTTTTCAGTTCTTTTCAATATTCTTAAGAGTGTCCCAAATGTCCTTTCTCAGTTCCACAGAAACAGTGATTTCAAACTGCTCAATCCAAAGAATGATTAACTCTATCAGATGAATACACACATCACAAAGCAGTTGCTCTTTCTCTGTTTTTCAGAAGATCCTTTCTCACCACAAGCCTCTGGCACTTAATATCCTTCACAGATTCCTCAAGACAGAGTTTCCAAACTGGGCAATGTAGTAGCTTTAACTCTCTGAAATGAATGCACGTCAGAGAGCAGTTTCTTGGAACTTCTTTCTGGGTTTTATTTCAGGATATTTCACTTTTCGCCACAGTCTTCAATGTGCTGCAAAATATCACTTTTTCAGTTTTACAGGAACAGTGTTCAAACACTGCCTTATGAGAAAAGAGGTATAACTCCCTGAGTGGAATGCACACATCACAAAGCAGTTTCTCAGAAAGCTTCTCTCCAGTATTTATCTGAAGATATTTCCTATTTCCCACAGGCCTGAATGTGCTCCGAATGTCCCTTCCTTGATCCATCCGCGCAGTTTCAAACCTGCATATGAAAGAAAGTTTCATCTATGTGAGATGAATAGACATATCTATCACAAAGCAGTTTTACAGAAAGCTTCTTTCCAGTTTTTGTCTGAGGATACTTCCTTTTTCACCATAGCCATGCATATACTCCTAATGTCCCCTGGTAGCGTTTTCTCCAAATGGGATTCCCCAATCCTCTATGAGAGAAGAAAAGTATAACTCTGTGAGTGGAATGCACACGTCAAACAGCTCCTCGAAATCTTCTCTCCAGTATCTATCTGAAGATATTTCCCTTTTCACTGCCTCAAAGTGCTCCCTATCCAGCTGACTGTGTTTACTGCTCAATGAAAACAGAAGCTTAACTGCAGAATTAAGTGACTAGAGCAGTTTCACAGAAAGTTTCCTTCTGGTTTTATCAGAGGTATTTCTTTTCAGCATATTCTTAAGAGTTTCCCAAATGTCCTTTCTCAGGTTCCACAGAAACAGTGATTTCAAACTGCTCAATCCAAAGAATGATTTAACTCTATGAGATGACACACATCACAAAGTTGCTCAAAGCTTCTCAGTTTTCATCGAAGACATTTCCTTTCTCACCACAGCGCACTTAATATCCCTTCACAGATTCCTCAAAGACAGAGTTTCCAAACTGGCAATGTAGTGTAAGCTTTAACTCTCTGAAATGAATGCAGAGAAGAGTTTTTTGGAATGCTTTCTGGGTTTTATTTCAGGATATTTCACTTTTGCCATAGTCTTCAATGCACTGCAAAATATCACTTTTCAGTTTTACAGGAACAGTGTTCAAACACTGCCTTATGAGAAAAAGGTATAACTCTGAGTGGAATGCATCACAAAGCAGTTTCTCAGAAAGCTCTCTCCAGTTTTTATCTGAAGATATTTCCTATTTCCCCACAGGCCTGAATGTGCTCCCAAATCCTTGCATCCATCCATGATGCAGTTTCAAAACTGTAGAAAGTTTATCTATGTGAGATGAATAGACATATCTATCACAAAGCAGTTTCACAGAAAGCTTCTTTCCAGTTTTGTCTGAGGATATTTCCTTTTTTTGTCCATACTCCAAATGTCCCTGGTAGCTTTTCTCCAAATGGATTCCCCAATCCTCTGAGAAGAAAATAACTCTGTGAGTGGAATGCATCACAAAGCAGCTCCTCAAATCTTCTTTTCTATCTGAAGATATTTCCTTTTCACCATAAGCTCAAAGTGCTCCAAGTATCCCTTAGCTGACTAACAAAAACAGTGTTAGAATATGCTCAATGAAACAGAAGCTTAACTGTGTGAGTGGACTTCACGTGACCTAGAGCAGTTTCACAGAAAGCCTTCTGGTTTTATTGAGGTAGCATATCTTTAACAGTTCAAATGTCCTTTCTCAGGTTCCACAAAGCAGTTGCTCCAGCTTTCTCCAGTTTTCATGATTTCCTCACCACAAGCCTCGCCACTTAATATCCCTTCACAGATTCCTCAAAGACAGAGTTTCCAAACTGGGCAAATAGAGTAAGCTTTAACTCTCTGAAATGAATGCACAACAGAGAGCAGTTTCTGGAAGCTTCTTTCTGGGTTTTATTTCAGGATATTTCACTTTTGCCATAGTCTTCAATGATGCAAAATATCACTTTTCAGTTTTACAGGAACAGTGTTCAAACACTGCCTTAAGAAAAGATTATAACTCCTGAGTGGAATGCACATATCACAAAGCAGTTTCTCAGAAAGCTTCTCTCCAGTTTTTTCTGAAGATATTTCCCACAGGCCTGAATGTGCTCTGAATGTCCTTCACGAATCGTCCCGACAGTTTCAAAACTGCATAATAGAAGAAAGTTTTATCTATGTGAGATGAATAGACATATCTATCAGCAGTTTCACAGAAAGCTTCTTTCAGTTTTCTGAGGATATTTCCTTTTCACCATAGTGCCATATACTAATGTCCCTGGTAGCTTTTTTATCCAAGGATTCCCAATCCTCTATGAGAAGAAAAAGTATAACTCTGTGAGTGGAATGCACACATCACAAAAGCATCGAAATCTTCTCCAGATCTATCTGAAGATATTTCCTTTTCACCATAAGCCTCAAAGTGCTCCAGTATCCCTTAGCTGACTAACTAAAACAGTGTTAGAATACTGCTCAATGAAAACAGAAGCTTAACTGTGAGTGGATTCATGACCTAGAGCAGTTTCGAAAGTTTTCTGGTTTTATCTGAGGATTTTTAGCATATTCTTAAGAGCGTTCCCAAATGTCCTTTCTCAGTTCCACAGAAACAGTGATTTCAAACTGCTCAATCCAAAGAATGATTTAACTCTATGAGATGAATCACATCACAAAGCAGTTGCTCAAAGCTTCTCCAGTTTTCATCAGAAGACGTTTCCTTTCTCACACAAGCCTCTGGGCACCACTTAATATCCCTTCACAGATTCCTCAAAGACAGAGTTTCCAAACTGGGCATAGTGTAAGCTTTAACTCTGAAATGAATGCAGAGCAGTTTCTTGAAACTTCTTTCTGGGTTTTATTTCAGGATATTTCACTTTTCACCATAGTCTTCAATGCGCTGCAATATCACTTTTTTAGTTTTACAGGAACAGTGTTCAAACACTGCCTTATGAAAAGAGGATAACTCCTGAGTGGAATGCACACATCACAAAGCAGTTTCTCAGAAAGCTTCTCCAGTTTTTTGTCTGAGATATTTCTTTTCACCACAGTCTATACTCTGAATGTCCCTGGTCTTTTTTATGAGATTCAAATGCTCTATAGAAAAGTATAACTCTATGAGATGAATACTCTCAAAACAGCTCAGAAATCTTCTCTCCAGTTTATCTGAAGATATTTCCTTTTCACTAAGCCTCAAAATGCTCCATATCCCGAGCTGACTAACCTAAAACAGTGTTGAAACTGCTCAATGAAAACAGAAGCTTAACTGTGAGTGGACTTTGTGACCTAGAGCAGTTTCACAGAAAGTTTCTTCTGGTTTTTAGGTATTTCTTTTTCATATATTCTTAAGAGTGTTCCCAAATGTCCTTTCTCAGGTTCCACAGAAACAGTGATTTCAAACTGCTCAATCCAAAGAATGATTTAACTCTATGAGATGAATACACATCACAAAGCAGTTGCTCCAAAAGCTTCTCTCCAGTTTCATCGAAGACATTTCCTTTCTCACACAAGCCTCAGGGCTCCTTAATATCCTTCACAGATTCCTCAAAGACAGTTTCCAAACTGGCAATGTGTAAGCTTTAACTCTCTGAAATGAATGCACGTCAGAGCAGTTTCTTGGAACTTCTTTCTGGGTTTTATATTTCACTTTTTCACAGTCTTCAATGCTGCAAATATCACTTTTCAGTTTTACAGGAACAGTGTTCAAACACTGTATGAGAAAGAGGTATAATCCCTGAGTGGAATGCACACATCACAAAGCAGTTTCTCAGAAAACTTCTCCAGTTTTTATCTGAAGATATCTTATTTCCCACAGGCCTGAATGTGCTCCCAAATGTCCTTCAATCTGTCCATGATGCAGTTTCAAAACTGCCAATAGAAAGAAAGTTTTATCTATGTGAGATGAATAGACATATCTATCACAAAGCAGTTTCAGAAAGCTTCCAGTCTAGGATATTTCCTTTTTCACCATAGCTGTCCATATACTCCTGTCCCCTGGTAGCTTTTCTCCAAAAATTCTAAATCTCTATATGAGAAAAGTATAACTCTGTGAGTGGAATGCACACGTCACAAAGCAGCTCCTGAAATCTTTCTCCAGTATCTATCTGAAGATATTTCCATTTTCAAATAAGCCTCAAAGTGCCGATCCCTTAGCTGACTAACCTAAAACAGTGGTGCTCAATGAAAACAGAAGCTTAACTGTGAGTGGACTTCACGTGACCTAGAGGTTTCACAGAAAGTTTCCTTCTGGTTTTATCTGGGTATTTCAGCATATTCTTAAGAATGTTTTTGTCCAGGTTCCACAGAAACAGTGATTTCAAACTGCTCAATCCAAAGAATGATTTAACTCTATGAGATGAATACACACACACAAAGCAGTTGCTCCTGAAAGCTTCTCTGCAGTTTTCATCAGAAGAGTTTCCTTTTTTCACAGCCTCAGGCACCTATCCCTTCAGATTCCTCAAAGACAGAGTTTCCACTGCATAGTGAAATAACTCTCTGAAATGAATGCACACATCAGAGCAGTTTCTTGAACAAGCTTTTTCATTTCAGGATAACTGTTTTGTGATGTGTTTCATCTCTGAGTTCTCTTTCATTGAGAAGTGCACACTTTTTGGATCTCAGTGGGATATTCAAATGAGGAATATGAAAAAGGTATAAGATAAAAGAAAGATTTCTGAGAACTGCTGTGATGTTTTCATCTGAATACCTTTCTTTTCATGGAGGTTTGCTAACATCATAATCCTCAAGGAGTATTTGAGTGCATTTTATCTATGGTGAAAAGGAAATATCCTCAGATAAAATAGAAAGAAACTTTCTGAGTTTTATTTGATTGTGAATTCATCTCTAGTTCCATTCTTTCCATGGAGTTTGTAACACTGTTTTTGATCTGAAAAGGACAATTTATCTCAGCCTATTTTAAAAAGGAAATATCTCAAATTAAAAACTAGAAAAGAGATGTGAATATCTCTTTCATCACAATACGATTCTTTTCTTGGGCAGTTTGCTGAAACTGTTTCATGGAATCTGCAATGGGATATTTAGCATTGAAGATATAGTGACAAAGGAAATATCCTCAGACAAAAACAAAGAAGCTTTCTGAGAAACTGCTTTTGTGATGTGTGAATTCATCTCAATTTCTTTCTTTTCATGGAGCAGTTTCAATACTGTTTTCATGGAAGCTGCAAATGATATTCAACACAGTGCCTGTGGTGAAAAAGGAAGATCCTCAGACAAAAACTAGAAAGAAGCTTTCTGAAAGTTCTTTGTGATGTGGTCATCTCACAGAGTTACACTGTTCTTTCAGAGTTCTAACATGTTTGAATCTGCAATGACATATTTTGGAGTGCATTGGCTCATACAGAAAAATATCCTTATAAAGAACAATTCTGAGAACTGCTTTGTGATGGGTTAATTCATCTCATAGAGTTACAGGATTCTATTCATGGATGAGTTGGTAGCACTGTTTTGTGATCTGAGAGAGATATTATTGATCACTTAAGCTATGGTGACAAGGAAATATCCTCAGATCAAAACTAGAAAGCTTTCTGGAAACTTCTTCATGATGTGTGAATCCATCTCACAGAGCACATTTCTTTGGATCAGTTTACATTGCTTTTGGGAATCTGTAAAGATATTTGGCAAACTAGGTCAAGTGAAGAAGGAAATATCTCACATAAAAACTAGAAATAATCTTTCTGAGAAACCTGCTTGATGGTGAATCCATCTCAGAATTACAATGTTGTTTTCATTTAGAAGTTTGCTAACACTTTTCAGATCTGCATCAGATACCACAGTGGTTGAAACTTATGGTGACAAAGGAAATATATTCAGAGAAAACTAGAAAGCTCTCAGAAACTTTTTGTGATTTGTAATTCATCTCCATTTTCTCCATATTGCAGCTTGATAACACTACTTTCTTGGAATCTGCAATAGTATATTTGGGAGCTCATTGAAGTCTATGGTGACAAAATATCCTCAGATAAAAGCTGGAAAGAAACTCTTAGGATCTGCTTTGTGATTAATTCATCTCAGAGTTACACTTGTTTTCATGGATCAGTTTTAAGCCCTGTTTTGGGGTCTGAAAGGATAATTTGAATTGCATGGACCTATGAACAAACTCCTCAGATAAAACTAGAAAGAAGTTTCTGAAAGTTTTTGTGATAATTCATCTCACAGAATCTATGGTTCTTTTCATTGAGCAGTTTCAACACTGTTTCCTGGAAACTACAACAGGATATTTGGGAGCTCATTGAAACCTATGGTGACAAAATATCTCAGACAGAAAATCAAAGAAGCTTTCTGAGACTGCTTTGTGATGTTCAATCTCACAGAGTTACACTTTCTTTCATGAACAATACTTGTTAATACTGTTTCTTGGTATCTGAAAGGGATATTTAGTGCATTGAGACCTATAGGGACAAAGGAAACTGCTCATAAACGAAAGAAATCTGAGAAATTGCTGATGTGAATTCATCTCACAGAGTTACCATTCTTTTCATTGAGTGTTGCTAACACTGTTTTCTTGAATCTCTGTGATATTTGAGCATCTTATGCTGACAAAGAAAATATCCTCAGATAAAACTGGAAAACTCTGAGAAACTGCTATTTGATTTGTGAATTCTTCTCACAGAGTTTCACTACTCCTGATCAGTTTCAGCACTGTATTTGTATCTGAAATATTTGGATCACTGAAGCATGGTGACAAAGAAAATATCCTCAGATTAAAACTAGAAAAAAAAGCTTTGAATTTCTGTGATGTGAATTCATCTCACAGAGTTACTGTTCTACTTATTGAGTAGCTTGTACACTGTTTTGTGGAACCTGCACTGATATTTATGCATTGAAACTATGATGACAAAGGAAATATCCTCAGACAAAAAGAAGAAAGAATCTTTCTGAGAAAAACTGATTGTGAATTCTTCTCACAGAGTTACACTTCTCATTTTGATCCTTAATATGAATCATTCTTAGAATCTGATTGGATATTCTTAGAGCGAATGGTTCAGAATATCCTGAAAATCTCTCTAGAAAAAGTTTTCTGAGAAAGTTCTTTGTGATGTCTTCATTCATCTCAAATATTCACACCTTTCTTTTCATGGGGAAGTTTGCTAACAGAGTTTCTGTGGAATCTGCAAAGGGATATTTATGAGTGCAATGAGGCTTATAGTGAAAAAGGAAATATTATCCGATAAAAACTATAAAGAAGCTTTCTGAGAAACTGCTTTGTGATGTGAATTCATCCAACAGAGTTACACCATTGTTTTCATTGTGAAGTTTGATAACACTGTTTTCATGTAATCTGCAATAGGATATCTGGGAGTGCACTGAAGCCTTAGGTGACAAAGGAAATATCCTCGTAAGAAAACCAAAAAGAACATTTGTGAGAAACTGCTTTGTGATGTGTGAATTTAGCTCACAGAGTTACATGGTTCTTTTCATTGAGCAGCTTGCTAACACTGTTTTCTTGGAATCTGCAATGGCATATTTTGGAGCACATTGAAACTTATTGTGACAAAGGAAATATCCTCATATAAAAACTGGAAATACGCTTTCTGAGAAACCATTCTTGGATGTGTTAATTCATCTCACAGGGTTACACGATTCATTTCAAGGATCCGTTTGGTAGCACTGCTTTTGGGGAATATTAGAAGGAATATTTTGGATCACATTGAAGGCTATGGTGACTAAGGAAATATTATCAGCTAAAAACTAGAAAGAAGCTTCCTGAGAAACTGCTTTGTGATGTGTGAATTCATGTCCCAGTGTTACACTATTCTTTTCATTGAGCAGTTTGCTAACACTGTTTTCTTGGAATCTACAGTGACATATTTCGGAGTGCATTGAAGATTATTGTGAAAAAGAAAATATCCTCTGACAAAAACTAGATAGAAACTTTCTCAGACTGCTTTGTGATGTGTGAATTCATGTCAGAGAGTTACACAGTTCTTTTCATTGAGTCATTTGCTGTGTTTTCTTGGAATCTGCAATTGGATATTTCAGAGTGCATTGAAGCTTTTGGTGACAAAGGAAATATCCTCATATAAAAACTAGAAACAAGCTTTCTGAGAAACTGCTTATGATGTGTTAATTATTCTCACATAGTTACATGATTGTTTTCATGGATCGGATTTGTAACAATGTTTTCTGGGAATCCGAGAAGACATACTTTGGATCACATTGAAGACTATGGTATCTAAGGATATATCCTCAGATAAAAACTAGAAAGAAACATTCTGAGATAGTTCTTCATGGTGTGTGAATTTTTCCCACTGAGTTACACCTTTATTTTCATGGTGCAGTTTGATAACAGTTTTTGTGGAATCTGCAAAGGGATATATGGGAGCGCATTGAGGCCTATAGTGAAAAAGTAAATATCCTCAGACAAAACCTATAAAGAAAACTTCTGAGAAACTGCTTTGATGTGTGAATTCATCACAGAGTTACACTTTCTTTTCATGTGCAGTTTGTTACACTGTTTTCATGAAATCTGCAATAGGAGATTTGGGAGTGCATTGAGGCATATGGTGAAAAAGGAAATATCCTCACAGAAAAACTAGAAGGAAGCTTTCAGAGAAACTGCTTTGTGTTGTGTGAATTCATCACACTGAGGTACATGGTTCTTTTCCTTGTGGGGTTTGCTAACCCTATTTTCTCAGAATTTGCAATGGGATATTTTGAAACTCATTGAAGCTTATGGTGACAAAGGAAATATCCTCATATAAAAACTACAAAGAAACTCCCTGGGAAACCGCTTTGAGATGTGTTAATTCATCTAACAGCATTACACAATTCTTTTCATGGAGCAGGTTGGTAGCACTGCTTTTGGGGAATCTGATAAGGGATATTTTGGATCACATTGAAGATTATGGTGACAAAGGAAATATCCACATAAAAACTGGAAGGAAGCTTTCTGAGAAACTGCTTTGTGATGTGTTAATTCATCTCACAGAGTTTCACCTTTCTTTTCATGGAGCAGTTTGTTTACACCGTTTTTGTGGAATCTGCAGTGGGATACTATGGAGTGTATTGAAGCTTATTTTCACAAAATAAATATCCTCATAAAAAGAAAACTAGAAGGAAGCTTTCTGAGAAACCACTTTGTGATGTATTATTTCAGCTCACAGTGTTAAAACACTGTTTCTGGGGAAACTGAGAAGGGATATTTTTGATCACATTGATGCCTAGGGTGACAAAGGAAATATCCTGAAATAATAACTCTAAAGAAGCTTTCTGAGAAACTTCCTTGTGATGTGGGAATTCATCTCACTGTGTTACATCTTTCTTTTCATGGAGCAGTTCGCTAACATTGCTTTCGTGGAGTCTGCAAAGGGATATTGGGGAGCACTTTGAAGCTTATGGTGACAAAAAATATCATCATATAAAAGCTAGAAAGAAGCTTTCTGAGAAACTGCTTTGTGATGTGTTAATTCATCTCACAGAATTACACAATTTCCTTCATATATCAGTTTGGTAACACTGTTTTGAAATCTGAGAAGGATATTTTGGTGCATTGAAGCTTTGGTGAAAAATATCCTCAGATAAAACTAGAAAGAATCTTTCTGAGAAAGTTCTTTTGATATGAATTCATCTCACAGTTATACCTTTTTCATTGTTCGATGCAGTTTGATAACACTGTTTTGTGGAATCTGCAAGTATATTTTGGAGCATTGAGCCTATAGTGAAAGGAAATATCCTCAGATAAAAAATCAAAGAAGCTTTCTGAGAAACTGCTGATGTGAATTCATCTCACAGAGTTACACTTTCTTTCATGTATCAGTTTGATCACTGTTGTTGAAACAGAAGGATATTTTGATCATTGAAGCTTTGGTGACTAAGGAAATATGCTCTGGTAGAAACTAGAAAGAAGCTTTCTGAGAAAGTTCTTTTTGATATATGAATTCATCTCACCATGTTACACCTTTTTTTCATTGTTCTTTTGGTTGAGCAGTTTGATAACACTGTTCTCGTGGAGCGCATTGAAGCCTATGGTGACCAAGGAAATATCCTCAGAAAAAATCAAAAGAAGCTTTCTGAGAAACTGCTTTGTGGTGTGTGAATTCATCTCACAGAGTTACACCTTTCTTTTCATGGAGCAGTTTGCTAACACTGTTTTTGGAATCTGAAGGATATTTTGGATCACATTGAAGCTATGGTGACAAAGGAAATATCCTCAGATAAAACTAGAAGAAGCTTTCTGAGAAACTGCTTTGTGATGTGTGAATTCATCTCAGAGTTACACTTCTTTTCATGGAGCAGTTTGCTAACACTGTTTTTGGAATCTGCAAAGGATATTTGGCTTGAGCTATGGTGAAAAGGAAATATCCTCAGATAAAAACTAGAAAGAAGCTTTCTGAGAAACTGCTTTGTGATGTGTGAATTCATCTCACAGAGTTACACTGTTCTTTTCATTGAGCAGTTTGCTAACACTGTTTTGTGGAATCTGCAAAGGGATATTTGGGGCACATTGAAGCTATGGTGAAAAAGGAAATATCCTCAGATAAAACTAGAAAGAAGCTTTCTGAGAAACTGCTTTGTGATGTGTGAATTCATCTCACAGAGTTACACCTTTCTTTCATGAGCAGTTTGCTAACACTGTTTTTGGAATCTGCAAAGGGATATTTGGAGCATTGAAGCCTATGGTGAAAAGGAAATATCCTCAGATAAAAACTAGAAGAAGCTTTCTGAGAAACTGCTTTGTGATGTGTGAATTCATCTCAGAGTTACACTTCTTTTCATGGAGCAGTTTGCTAACACTGTTTTGTGGAATCTGCAAAGGGATATTTGGAGCATTGAAGCCTATGGTGAAAAGGAAATATCCTCAGATAAAAACTAGAAAGAAGCTTTCTGAGAAACTGCTTTGTGATGTGAATTCATCTCACAGAGTTACACTTTCTTTTCATGGAGCAGTTTGCTAACACTGTTTTTGGAATCTGAGGATATTTGGAGCATTGAAGCCTATGGTGACAAAGGAAATATCCTCAGATAAAACTAGAAAGAAACTTTCTGAGAAACTGCTTTGTGATGTGAATTCATCACAGAGTTACACTTTCTTTTCATGGAGCAGTTTGCTAACACTGTTTTGTGGAATCTGCAAGGATATTTGGAGCATTGAGCTATGGTGAAAAGGAAATATCCTCAGATAAAAACTAGAAGCTTTCTGAGAAACTGCTTTGTGATGTGAATTCATCTCACAGAGTTACACTTTTCATGAGCAGTTTGCTAACACTGTTTTTGGAATCTGCAAAGGGATATTTGGAGCATTGAGCTATGGTGAAAAGGAAATATCCTCAGATAAAAACTAGAAAGAAGCTTTCTGAGAAACTGCTTTGTGTGTGAATTCATCTCACAGAGTTACATTCTTTTCATGGAGCAGTTTGCTAACACTGTTTTGAATCTGAGAAGTATAGTTTGAAGTCAGGTAGCGTGATGCCTCCAGCTTTGTTCTTTGACTTAGGATTGTCTTGGAGATGCGGGCTTTTTTTGGTTCCATATGAACTTTAAAGCAGTTTTTCCAATTCTGTGAAGAAGCTCATTGGTAGCTTGATGGGATGGCATTGAATCTATAAATTACCTTGGGCAGTATGGCCATTTTCACGATATTGATTCTTCCTATCCATGAGCATGGTATGTTCTTCCATTTGTTTGTGTCCTCTTTATTTCACTGAGCAGTGGTTTGTAGTTCTCCTTGAAGAGATCCTTTACATCCCTTGTAAGTTGGATTCCTAGGTGTTTTATTCTCTTTGAAGCAATTGTGAATGGAAGTTCATTCCTGATTTGGCTCTCTGTTTGACTGTCACTGGTGTATAAGAATGCTTGTGATTTTGCACATTAATTTTGTATCCTGAGACTTTGCTGAAGTTGCTTATCAGCTTAAGGAGATTTTGGGCTGAGACAATGGGGTTTTCTAAATATACAATCATGTCATCTGCAAACAGGGACAATTTGACTTCTTCTTTTCCTAACTGAATACCCTTGATTTCTTTCTCTTGCCTGAATGCCCTAGCCAGAACTTCCAACACTATGTTGAATAGGAGTGGTGACAGAGGGCATCCCTGTCTTGTGCCAGTTTTCAAAGGGAATTTTTCCAGTTTTTGCCCATTCAGTATGATATTGGCTGTGGGTTTGTCATAAATAGCTCTTATGATTTTGAGGTACGTTCCATCAATACCGAATTTATTGAGCTGCTTTTAGCATGAAGGCTGTTGAATTTTGTCAAAAGCCTTTTCTGCATCTATTGAGATAATGATGTGGTTCTTGTCTTTGGTTCTGTTTATATGCTGGATTATGTTTATTGATTTGCGAATGTTGAACCAGCCTTGCATCCCAGGGATGAAGCCCACTTGATCATGGTGGATAAGCTTTTGATGTGCTGCTGAATCCGGTTTGCCAGTATTTTATTGAGGATTTTTGCATCGATGTTCATCAGGGATATTGGTCTAAAATTCTCTTTTGTTGTGTCTCTGCCAGGCTTTGGTATCAGGATGATGTTGGCCTCATAAAATGAGTTAGGATTCTCTTTTCTATTGATTGGAATAGTTTCAGAAGGAATGGTACCAGCTCCTCCTTGTACCTCTGGTAGAATTCAGCTGTGAATCCATCTGGTCCTGGACTTTTTGGTTGGTAGGCTATTAATTATTGCCTCAATTTCAGAGCCTACTATTGGTCTATTCAGGGATTCAACTTCTTCCTGGTTTAGTCTTGAAGAGTGTAAGTGTCCAGGAAATTATCCATTTCTTCTAGATTTTCCAGTTTATTTGCGTAGAGGTGTTTATAGTATTCTCTGATGGTAGTTTGTATTTCTGTGGGTCGGTGGTGATATCCCTTTATCATTTTTAATTGCATCGATTTGATTCTTCTCTTTTCTTCTTTATTAGTCTTGCTAGTGGTCTGTCAATTTTGTTGATCTTTTCAAAACCAACTCCTGGATTCATTGATTTTTTTTTTGTGTCTCATCTCCTTCAGTTCTGCTCTGATCTTAGTTATTTCTGCCTTCTGCTAGCTTTGAATGTGTTTGCTTTCTTCTAGTTCTTTAATATTCTTAAGAGTGTTCCCAAATGTCCTTTCTCAGGTTCCACAGAAACAGTGATTTCATACTGCTCAATTCAAAGAATGATTTAACTCTATAAGATGAATGCACACATCACAAAGCAGTTAATTAGAAAGCTTTTCTCCAGTTTTCATTGGAAGATGTTTCCCTTCTCACGACAAGTCTCCACACGCCAATAAATATCATTCACAGATTCTTCAAAGACAGAGTTGCCAAACTGGGCAATGTAGTGTAAGCTTTAACCCTCTGAAATGAATGCACACGTCAGAGAGCAGTTTCTTGGAACACTTCTTTCTGGGTTTTATTTCAGGATATTTCACTTTCACCATAGTCTTCAATGTGCTGCAAAATAACACTTTTTCAGTTTTACATGAACAGTGTACTAACACTACCTTATGAGAAAAGAGGTATAAGTCCCTGAGTGGAATGCACACATCACAAAGCAGTTTCTCAGAAAGCTTCTCTCCAGTTTTTAGCTGAAGATATGTCCTATTTCCCAACAGGCCTGAATGTGCTCCCGAATCTCCCTTCGTGAATCCATCCATGACACAGTCTCAAAACTGCATAATAGAAAGAACGTTTTTTCTATGTGAGATGAATAGACATATCTATCACAAAGCAGTTTCACAGAAAGCTTCTTTCCAGTTTTTGTCTGAGGATATTTCATTTTTCACCATAGCCATCCATATACTTCCTAATGTCCCCTGGTAGCTTTTTCTCCAAACGGGATTCCCCAATCCTCTATGAGAAGAAAAGTATAACTCTATGAGTGGAATGCACACGTCACAAAACAGCTCCTCGAAAATCTTTTCTCCGGTGTCTATCTGAAGATATTTCCGTTATCACTGTAAGCCTCAAAGTGCTCCCGAGTATCCCTTAGCTGACTAACCTAAAACAGTGTTAGAATACTGCTCAATGAAAACAGAAACTTAACTTTGCGAGTGGAATTCAGGTGAGCTACAGCAGTTTCACAGAAAGGTTCCTTCTGGTTTTTATCAGAGGTTATTTCTTTTTCAGCATATTCTTAAGAGCGTTCCCAAATGTCCTTTCTCAGGTTCCACAGAAACAGTGATTTCAAACTGCTCAATCCAAAGAATGATTTAACTCTATGAGATGAATACACACATCACAAAGCAGTTGCTCTGAAATCTTCTCTATAGTTTTTCATCGAAGACATATCCTTTCTCACCACAAAAAACCAGGAGCAACTTAATATCCCTTCACAGATCATCAAAGACAGAATTCCCAAACTAGGCAACGTAGTGTAAGCTTTAACTCTCTGAAATGAATGCACACGTCAGAGAGCAGTTTCTTGGAATGCTTCTTTCTGGTTTTATTTCAGGATATTTCACTTTTCGCCATAGTCTTCAATGCACTGCAAAATATCACTTTTTCAGTTTTACAGGAACAGTGTTCAAACACTGCCTCATGAGAAAATATGTATACCTCTCTGAGTGGAATGCACACATCACAAAGCAGTTTCTCAGAAAGCCTCTCTCCAGTTTTTATCTGAAGATATCTCCTATTTCCTCACAGGCCTGAATGTGCTCCCGAAAGTCCCTTCGCGAATCCGTCCATGACGCGGTTTCAAAACTGTGTCATAGAAAGATTTTTCTATGTGAGATGGATAGACTTTTCTATCACAAAGCAGTTTCACAGAGTGCTTCTTTCCAGATTTTGTCTGAGGATATTTCCTTTTTCACCATTGCCGTCCATGTACTCCGAAATGTTCCCTGGTAGCTTTTTCTCCAAATGGATTCCCCAATCCTCTATGAGAAGAAAAACATAACTCTGTGAGTGGAATGCACACATCACAAAGCAGCTCCTCGGAAATCTTCTCTTCAGTATCTATCTGAAGATATTTCCTTTTCACCGTAAGCCTCAAAGTGCTCCCAAGTATCCCTTAGCTGACTAACCAAAAACAGTGTTAGAATACTGCTCAATGAAAACAGAAGCTTAACTGTGTGAGTGGACTTCACGTGACCTAGAGCAGTTTCACAGAAAGTTTCCTTCTGGTTTTTATTGGAGGGTATTTCTTTTTCAGCATATTCTTAAGAGTGTTCCCAAATGTCCTTTCTCAGGTTCCACAGAAACAGTGATTTCAAACTGCTCAATCCAAAGAATGATTTAACTCTATGAGATGAATACACATCACAAAGCAGTTGCTCTGAAAGCTTCTCTCCAGTTTTCATTGGAAGACGTTTCCTTTCTCACCACAAGCCTCCGGGGCCACTTAATATCCTTCACAGATTCCTCAAAGACAGAGTTTCCAAACTGGGCAATAGTGTAAGCTTTAACTCTCTGAAATGAATGCACACGTCAGAGAGCAGTTTCTTGGAACGCTTCTTTCTGGGTTTTATATCAGGATATTTCACTTTTCGCCATAGTCTTCAATGCAGTGGAAAATATCACTTTTTCAGTTTTACAGGAACAGTGTTCAAACACTTCCTTATGAGAAAAGAGGTATAACTCCCTGAGTGGAATGCACATATCACAAAGCAGTTTCTCAGAAAGCTTCTCTCCAGTTTTTTTCTGAAGATATGTCCTATTTCCCACAGGCCTGAATGTGCTCTCGAATGTGCCTTCACGAATACGTCCACGACACAGTTTCAAAACTGCATAATAGAAAGAAAGCTTTAATTATGTGAGATGAATAGACATATGTATCACAAACCAGTTTCACAGAAACTTTGTTTCTAGTTTTCATTGGAGGATATTTCCTTTTTCATCATAGCTGTACATATACTCCCCAAGGGCCCCTGGTAGCTTTTTATCCAAGTGGGATTTCCCAATCCTCTATGAGAAGAAAAGCACAACTCTGTTAGTGAAATGCTCGTGTCAAAAAGCAGCTCTTCGGAAATCCTCCCTCCAGCATCTATCTGAAGATATTTCCGTTTTCACCATAAGCCCCAAAGTGCTCCCGAGTATCCCTTAGCTGACTAACGTAAAAGTGTTAGAATACTGCTCAATGAAAACAGAAGCTTAACTGTGCATGTGGACTTCATGTGACCTAGAGCAGTTTCACAGAAAGTTTTCTTATGTTTTATATCCTAGGGTATGACTTTTAGAGCATTTTCTTAAGAGCGTTCCCAAATGTCCTTTCTCAGATTCCACAGCAAAAGTGATTTCAAACTGCTCAATCCAAAGAATGATTCAACTCTATGAGATGAATACACTCATCACAAAGAAGTTGCTCTGAAAGCTCTCCAGTTTTCATCAGAAGACGTTTCCTTTCTCAACACAAGCCTCTGGGCACCACTTAATATCCATTCACAGATTCCTCAAAGACAGAGCTTCCAAACTGGGCAATGTAGTGTAAGTTTTATCTCTCAGAAATGAATGCACACGTCAGAGAACAGTTTCTTGGAACGTTTCTTTCTGGGTTTTATTTCATGATGCTTCACTTTTCACCATAGTATTCAGTGCGCTGCAAGGTATCATTTTTTGAGTTTTACAGAAACAGTGTTCAAACACTGCCTTATGAGAAAAGAGGCATAACTGCCTGAGTGGAATGCACACATCACAAAGCAGTTTCACAGAAAGCTTCTTTCCAGTTTTTGTCTGAGGATATTTACTTTTTCACCATAGCAGTCCATATACTCCTGAATGTCCACTGGTAGCTTTTTGTCCAAATGGGATTCCCCAATGCTCTATGAGAAGAAAAGTATAACTCTATGAGTGAAATGCACACGTCACAAAGCAGCTCCTTGGAAATCTTCTCTCCAGTATCTATCTGAAGATGTTTCTGTTTTCACGGTAAGCCTCAAAATGCTCCCACCTATCCCTTAGCTGACTAACCTAAAACAGTGTTAGAACACTCCTCAATGAAAACAGAAGCTTAACTGTGTCAGTGGACTTCAGGTGACCTAGAGCAGTTTCACAGAAAATTTACTTCTGGTTTGTAACGGAAGGTCTTTCTTTTTCAGTATATTCTTAAGAGTGATCCCAAATGTCCTTTCCCAGGTTCCACAGAAACAGTGATTTCAAACTGCTCAATCCAAAGAATGATTTAACTCTATGCCATGAATACACACCTCACAAAGTAGTTGCTCCAAAAGCTTCTCTCCAGTTTTCATCGGAAGACATTTCCTTTCTCACAACAAGCCTCCGGGCTCCACTTAATATCCCTTCACAGATTCCTCAAAGACAGTTTCCAAACTGGACAATGTAGCATAAGTTTTAACTCTCTGAAATGAATGCACACGTCAGAGAGCAGTTTCCTGGAACGTTTCTTTCTGGGTTTCTTGTGGGTTAATTCACTTTTTGCCACAGTCTTCAAAGCGCTGCAAAATAACACTTTTTCAGTTTTACAGGAACAGTGTTCAAACACTGCCTTATGAGAAAAGAGGTACAAGTCCCTGAGTGGAATGCACACATCACAAAGCAGTTTCTCAGAAAGCTTCTCTCCAGTTTTTATCTGAAAATATCTAATATTTCCCACAAGCCTGAATGTGCTCCCAAATGTCCATTCGTTAATCTGTCCATGATGCAGTTTCAAAACTGCATAATAGAAAGAAAGTTTTATCTATGTGAGATGAATAGACATATCTATCACAAAGCAGTTTCACAGAAAGCTTCTTTCCAGTTTTTGTCTGAGGATATTTTCTTTTTCACCATAGCTGTCCATATACTCCCAAATGTCCCTGGTAGCTTTTTCTCCAAACAGGATTCCCCAATCCTCTATGAGAAGAAAAGTATAACTCTGTGAGTGGAATGCACACGTCACAAAGCAGCTCCTCGGAAATCTTCTCTCCAGTATCTATCTGAAGATATTTCCGTTTTAACCGTAAGCCTCAAAGTGCCTCTGAGTATCCCTAGGCTGACTAACCTAAAACAGTGTTAGAGTACTGCTCAGTGAAAACAGAAGCTTAACTGTGCGAGTGGACTTCATGTGACCTAGAGCAGTTTCACAGAGTATTTCCTTCTGGTTTTAATCGGTGGGTATTTCTTTTTCAGCATATTCTTAAGAATGTTCCCAAATATCCTTTCCCAGGTTCCACAGAAACAGTGATTTCAAGCTGCTCAATCCAAAGAATCATTTAATTTTATGAGATGAATACACACACCACAAAGCAGTTGCTCCTGGAGCTTCTCTGCAGTTTTCATCAGAAGAAGTTTCCTTTCTCACCACAAGCCTCCAGGCACCACTTAATATCCCTTCACAGATTCCTCAAAGACAGAGTTTCCACAGTGGGCAACGTAGAGTAAGCTTTAACTCTCTGAAATGAATGCACACATCAGAGAGCAGTTTCTTGGAACGCTTCTTTTTGTTTTTCATTTCAGGTTATAACTGCTTTGTGATACGTGTTTCCATCTCACAGAGTTACACCTTTCTTTTCATTGAGAAGTTTGCTAACACTTTTTTAATGGAATCTGCAATGGGATATTCGGGAGTGCATTGAAGCCTGTGGTGACAAAGGAAATATCCTCAGATAAAAATTAGATAGAAGATTTCTGAGAAACTGCTTTGTGATGTGTGAATTCATGTCACAGATTTACACCTTTCTTTTCATGGAGCAGTTTGCTAACACTGTTTTCATCTAATCCTCAAGGGTATATTTGAGAGCGCATTGAGGTCTATGGTGAAAAAGGAAATATCCTCAGATAAAATCCAGAAAGAAACTTTCTGAGAAACTTGTTTGGGATTTGTGAATTCATCTCACAGAGTTCCACCATTCTTTCCATGGAGAGTTTAGTAACACTGTTTTTGGGGGATCTGAAATGGATAATTTGGATCTCATTAATGCCTATTTTGAAAAAGGAAATATTCTCAAATTAAAAACTAGAAAGAAGCTTTCTGAGATACTGCTTTGTGATGTGTGTATTCATCTCACAGAGTAGCACGATTCTTTTCTTGGAGCAGTTTGCTGAAACTGTTTTCATGGAATCTGCAATGGGATATTTGGGAGCATTGAAGAATATAGTGACAAAGGAAATATCCTCAGACAAAAACCAAAAAGAAGCTTTCTGAGAAACTGCTTTGTGATGTGTGAATTCATCTCACAAATTTACACCTTTCTTTTCATGGAGCAGTTTCCTAATACTGTTTTCATGGAATCTGCAAAGGTATATGGGAGAGGCAGTGAGGCCTATGGTGAAAAGGAAATATCCTCAGACAAAAACTAGAAAGAAGCTTTCTGAGAAATTGCTTTGTGATGTGTGAATTCATCTCACAGAGTTACACTGTTCTTTTCATTGAGGAGTTTGCTAACACTGTTTTCTTGGAATCTGCAATGGGATATTTTGGAGCATTGGAGCTTATGGTGACAAAGGAAATATCCTTATATAAAAACTAGAACAATTCTTTTTGAGAATCTGCTTTGTGATGGGTTAATTCATCTCATAGAGTTACAGGATTCTATTCATGGATCAGTTGGTAGCACTGTTTTTGGGTAATCTGAGAAGGGATATTTTGATCACTTTGAAGCCTATGGTGACAAAGGAAATATCCTCAGATCAAAACTAGAAAGAAACTTTCTGAGAAACTTCTTCATGATGTGTGAATTCATCTCACAGAGTTACACGTTTCTTTTCATGGATCAGTTTGCTAACACTGCTTTTGTGGAATCTGTAAAGCGATATTTGGAGCATTGGGTCCTATGGTGAAAAGGAAATATCCTCACATAAAAACTAGAAAGAATCTTTCTGAGAAACTGCTTTGTGATGTGTGAATTCATCTCAGAGAGTTACAATGTTGTTTTCATTGAGCAGTTTGCTAACACTGTTTTCTTGGAATCTGCAATCAGATATTTCAGAGTGCATTGAAGCTTATGGTGACAAAGGAAATATACTCAGATAAAAACTAGAAAGAAGCTTTCTGAGAAACTGGTTTGTGATTTGTGAATTCATCTCACAGAGTTACACCGTTCTTTTCATTGAGCAGTTTGAAAACACTGTATTTGTGGAATCTGCAGAAGAATATTTGGGAATGCATTGAAACCTATGGTGACAAAGGAAATATCCTCAGATAAAACTAGAAAGAACTTTCTGAGAAACTGCTTTGTGATTTGTGAATTCATCTCACAGAGTTACACATTCTTTTCATGGATCAGTTTGGTAACACTGTTTTGGAATCTGCAAAGGATATTTGGATGCATTGAAGCCTATGGTGACAAAGGAAATATCCTCAGATAAAACTAGAAAGAAGCTTTCTGAGAAACTTCTTTGTGATGTGTGAATTCATCTCACAGAGTTACACCATTCTTTTCATTGAGCAGTTTGATAACACTGTTTTCGTGGAATCTGCAATAGAATAATTGGGAGCTCATTGAAACCTATGGTGACAAAGGAAATATCCTCAGAGAAAAATCAAAAAGAAGCTTTCTGAGAAACTGCTTTGTGATGTGTGAATTCATCTCACAGAGTTACACTGTTCTTTTCATTGAGCAGTTTGTTAACACTGTTTTCTTGGAATCTGCAAAGGATATTTGGGAGCTCATTGAAACCTATGGTGACAAAGAAAATATCCTCAGATAAAACTAGAAAGAAACTTTCTGAGAAACTGCTTTGATGTGTGAATTCATCTCACAGAGTTACACCATTCTTTTCATTGAGCAGTTTGCTAACACTGTTTTCTGGAATCTGCAAGGATATTTGAGCACATTGAAGCTTATGGTGACAAAGAAAATATCTTCAGATGAAAACTAGAAAGAAGCTATCTGAGAAACTGCTTTGCGATTTGTGAATTCTTCTCACAGAGTTACACATTCTTTTCATGGATCAGTTTGCTAACACTGTTTTGTGGAATCTGAGAAGGGATATTTGGAGCATTGAAGCCTATGGTGACAAAGAAAATATCCTCAGATAAAACTAGAAAAAGCTTTCTGAGAAAGTTCTTTGTGATGTGAATTCATCTCACAGAGTTACACTGTTCTTTTCATTGAGCAGTTTGCTAACACTGTTTTGGAATCTGCAGGGATATTTCAGAGTGCATTGAAGCTTATGGTGACAAAGGAAATATCCTCAGATAAAACTAGAAAGAAGCTTTCTGAGAACTGCTTTGTGATGTGAATTCATCACAGAGTTACACTTTCTTTTCATGAGCAGTTTGTTAACACTGTTTTTGGAATCTGCAAAGGATATTTGGATGCATTGAAGCCTATGGTGACAAAGGAAATATCCTCAGATAAAACTAGAAAGAAACTTTCTGAGAAACTGCTTTGTGATGTGAATTCTTCTCACAGAGTTACATTCTTTTCATGAGCAGTTTGTTAACACTGTTTTCTTGAATCTGCAAAGGATATTTGAGCACATTGAAGCTTATGGTGACAAAGAAAATATCCTCAGATAAAACTAGAAGCTTCTGAGAAACTGTTTTGTGATTTGTGAATTCATCTCACAGAGTTACACATTCTTTTCATTGAGCAGTTTGTTAACACTGTTTTGGAATCTGAGAAGGATATTTGGAGCACATTGAAGCCTATGGTGACAAAGAAAATATCCTCAGATAAAACTAGAAAAAGCTTTCTGAGAAACTGCTTTGATGTGAATTCATCACAGAGTTACACTGTTCTTTTCATTGAGAAGTTTGCTAACACTGTTTTCTTGGAATCTGAAAGGATATTTGGAGCATTGAAGCTATGGTGACAAAGGAAATATATTCAGAGAAAACTAGAAAGAAGTTTCTGAGAAACTGCTTTGTGATTTGTGAATTCATCTCACAGAGTTACATTCTTTTCATTGAGCAGTTTGCTAACACTGTTTTCTTGGAATCTGCAAGGATATTTGGGAGCTCATTGAAGCTATGGTGACAAAGGAAATATCCTCAGATAAAACTAGAAGAAGCTTTCTGAAACTGCTTTGTGATGTGAATTCATCACAGAGTTACACATTCTTTTCATGAGCAGTTTGTAACACTGTTTTGGAATCTGCAAAGGATATTTGGATGCATTGAAGCCTATGGTGAAAAGGAAATATCCTCAGATAAAACTAGAAAAAGCTTTCTGAGAAACTTTTGTGATGTGAATTCATCTCACAGAGTTACACTTTCTTTTCATGAGCAGTTTGCTAACACTGTTTTCTTGGAATCTGCAAAGGATATTTGGGAGCTCATTGAAACCTATGGTGAAAAGGAAATATCCTCAGATAAAACTAGAAAGAAGCTTCTGAGAAACTGCTTTGTGATGTGAATTCATCTCACAGAGTTACACTTCTTTTCATGAGCAGTTTGTTAACACTGTTTTCTTGGAATCTGAAAGGATATTTGAGCATTGAGCCTATGGTGACAAAGGAAATATCCTCAGATAAAACTAGAAAGAAGCTTCTGAGAAACTGCTTTGTGATGTGAATTCATCTCAGAGTTACACCTTTCTTTTCATTGAGCAGTTTGTAACACTGTTTTTGGAATCTGCAAAGGATATTTGAGCACATTGAAGCTTATGGTGACAAAGAAAATATCCTCAGATAAAACTAGAAAGAAGCTTCTGAGAAACTGCTTTGTGATTTGTGAATTCTTCTCACAGAGTTACACTTCTTTTCATGAGCAGTTTGCTAACACTGTTTTGGAATCTGAGAAGGATATTTGGAGCACATTGAAGCTATGGTGACAAAGAAAATATCCTCAGATAAAACTAGAAAGAAGCTTTCTGAGAAACTTGTGATGTGTGAATTCATCTCACAGAGTTACACTTTCTTTTCATTGAGCAGTTTGCTAACACTGTTTTGTGGAATCTGAGAAGGATATTTGGAGCATTGAAGCTATGGTGAAAAGGAAATATCCTCAGATAAAACTAGAAAAAGCTTTCTGAGAAACTGTTTTGTGATGTGAATTCTTCTCACAGAGTTACATTCTTTTCATGGATCAGTTTGCTAACACTGTTTTGGAATCTGAAAGGATATTTGAGCACATTGAAGCTTATGGTGACAAAGGAAATATCCTCAGATAAAACTAGAAAGAAGCTTTCTGAGAACTGCTTTGTGATGTGTGAATTCATCTCACAGAGTTACACTTTCTTTTCATGGAGCAGTTTGCTAACACTGTTTTCTTGGAATCTGAAAGGATATTTGAGCACATTGAAGCTTATGGTGACAAAGAAAATATCCTCAGATAAAACTAGAAAGAAACTTTCTGAGAAACTTTGTGATGTGTGAATTCATCTCACAGAGTTACACTTTCTTTTCATGAGCAGTTTGTTAACACTGTTTTTGGAATCTGCAAAGGATATTTGGAGCATTGAAGCTATGGTGACAAAGAAAATATCCTCAGATAAAACTAGAAAGAAGCTTCTGAGAAACTGCTTTGTGATGAATTCATCTCAGAGTTACACTTCTTTTCATTGAGCAGTTTGCTAACACTGTTTTGGAATCTGAAAGGATATTTGAGCATTGAAGCTTATGGTGACAAAGGAAATATCCTCAGATAAAACTAGAAAGAAGCTTTCTGAGAAACTGCTTTGTGATTTGTGAATTCTTCTCACAGAGTTACACATTCTTTTCATGGAGCAGTTTGCTAACACTGTTTTGTGGAATCTGCAAGGATATTTGGAGCATTGAAGCCTATGGTGAAAAGGAAATATCCTCAGATAAAACTAGAAAGAACTTTCTGAGAAACTGCTTTGTGATGAATTCATCTCACAGAGTTACACTTCTTTTCATGAGCAGTTTGCTAACACTGTTTTTGGAATCTGAAAGGATATTTGAGCACATTGAAGCCTATGGTGAAAAGGAAATATCCTCAGATAAAACTAGAAAAAGCTTTCTGAGAAAGTTCTTTGTGATGTGTGAATTCATCTCACAGAGTTACACCTTTCTTTTCATGAGCAGTTTGATAACACTGTTTTCTTGGAATCTGCAAGGATATTTGGAGTGCATTGAAGCTTATGGTGACAAAGGAAATATCCTCAGAAAACTAGAAAGAAGCTTTCTGAGAAACTGCTTTGTGATGAATTCATCTCACAGAGTTACATTCTTTTCATTGAGCAGTTTGCTAACACTGTTTTCTTGGAATCTGCAAAGGATATTTGGAGCACATTGAAGCTTATGGTGACAAAGGAAATATCCTCATATAAAAACTAGAAAGAAGCTTTCTGAGAAACTTCTTTGTGATGTGTGAATTCATCTCACAGAGTTACACATTCTTTTCATGGAGCAGTTTGCTAACACTGTTTTGGGGAATCTGAGAAGGGATATTTTGGATCACATTGAAGCTATGGTGACAAAGGAAATATCCTCATATAAAAACTAGAAAGAAGCTTTCTGAGAAACTGCTTTGTGATGTGTGAATTCATCTCACAGAGTTACACTTCTTTTCATTGAGCAGTTTGCTAACACTGTTTTGGAATCTGAAAGGATATTTGGAGTGCATTGAAGCCTATGGTGAAAAGGAAATATCCTCAGAAAAACTAGAAAGAACTTTCTGAGAAACTGCTTTGTGATGTGTGAATTCATCTCAGAGAGTTACACTTCTTTTCATTGAGCAGTTTGCTAACACTGTTTTCTTGGAATCTGCAAGGATATTTCAGAGTGCATTGAAGCTATGGTGACAAAGGAAATATCCTCAGATAAAAACTAAAAGAAGCTTTCTGAGAAACTGCTTTGTGATGTTAATTCATCTCACATAGTTACATGATTGTTTTCATGGAGCAGTTTGTAACACTGTTTTTGGGAATCTGAGAAGGATATTTTGGATCACATTGAAGCTATGGTGACAAGGAAATATCCTCAGATAAAACTAGAAAGAAGCTTCTGAGAAAGTTCTTTGTGATGTGTGAATTCATCTCACAGAGTTACACCTTTTTTCATTGAGCAGTTTGATAACAGTTTTGTGGAATCTGCAAAGGGATATATGGGAGCGCATTGAGGCCTATAGTGAAAAAGTAAATATCCTCAGACAAAACTAGAAAGAAACTTTCTGAGAAACTGCTTTGTGATGTGTGAATTCATCTCACAGAGTTACACCTTTTTTTTTCATTGTGCAGTTTGATAACACTGTTTTCATGGAATCTGCAATAGGATATTTGGGAGTGCATTGAGGCATATGGTGAAAAAGGAAATATCCTCATAGAAAAACTAGAAGGAAGCTTTCAGAGAAACTGCTTTGTGTTGTGTGAATTCATCACACTGAGGTACATGGTTCTTTTCCTTGAGGGGTTTGCTAACCCTATTTTCTTAGAATCTGCAATGGGATATTTTGAAACATTGAAGCTTATGGTGACAAAGGAAATATCCTCATATAAAAACTACAAAGAAGCTCCCTGGGAAACTGCTTTGAGATGTGTTAATTCATCTAACAGCATTACACAATTCTTTTCATGGAGCAGGTTGGTAGCACTGCTTTTGGGGAATCTGATAAGGGATATTTTGGATCGCATTGAAGATTATGGTGACAAAGGAAATATCTCAGATAAAACTAGAAGAAGCTTTCTGAGAAACTGCTTTGTGATGTGTTAATTCATCTCACAGAGTTACACCTTTCTTTTCATGGAGCAGTTTGTACACTGTTTTTGGAATCTGCAAAGGATATTTGGAGTGCATTGAAGCTTATGGTGACAAAGGAAATATCCTCAGATAAAAACTAGAAAGAAGCTTTCTGAGAAACTTTGTGATGTGTTAATTCATCTCACAGTGTTAAAACACTGTTTTGGGGAATCTGAGAAGGATATTTTGATCACATTGAAGCCTATGGTGACAAAGGAAATATCCACATATAAAAACTTGTAAGAAGCTGTCTGAGAAACTGCTTTGTGATGTGTGAATTCATCTCTCAGAGTTACACCTTTCTTTTCATGGAGCAGTTTGCTAACACTGTTTTGTGGAATCTGCAATGGGATATTATGGAGCATTGAAGCTTATGGTGACAAAGTAAATATCCTCATAAAAAAAACTAGAAGGAAGCTTTCTGAGAAACCGCTTTGTGATGCATTAGTTCAGCTCACAGAGTTACATGATACTTTTCATGGATCAGTTTGGTAGCCCTGTTTTTGGAGAATCTGAGAAGGGATATTTGTGATTGCATTGAAGCCTGTGGTGACAAAGGAAATATCCTGAAATAATAACTATAAAGAAGCTTTCTGAGAAACTTCCTTGTGATGTGGGAATTCATCTCACAGTGTTACACCTTTCTTTTCATGCAACAGTTTGCTAACACTGTTTTTGTGGAATCTGCAAAGGGATATTTGGGAGTGCATTGAAGCATATGGTGACAAAATATCCTCAGATAAAAACAAAAGAAGCTTTCTGAGAAACTGCTTTGTGATGTGTTAATTCATCTCACAGAGTTACACATTCTTTTCATGGAGCAGTTTGGTAGCACTGTTTTGTGGAATCTGAGAAGGATATTTGGAGCATTGAAGCTATGGTGACAAAGGAAATATCCTCAGATAAAACTAGAAAGAAGCTTTCTGAGAAAGTTCTTTGTGATGTGAATTCATCTCACAGTTACACCTTTTTTCATGAGCAGTTTGATAACACTGTTTTCATGGAATCTGCAATAGTATATTTGGGAGTGCATTGAAGCCTATGGTGACCAAGGAAATATCCTCAGATAAAAATCAAAAGAAGCTTTCTGAGAAACTGCTTTGTGATGTGTGAATTCATCTCACAGAGTTACACCTTTCTTTTCATGGAGCAGTTTGGTAGCACTGTTTTTGGGGAATCTGAGAAAGGATATTTTGGATCACCTTGAAACCTATGGTGACAAAGGAAATGTCCTCAGATAAAAACTAGAGAGAATCTTTCTGAGATACCGTTTTGTGATTTGTAAATTCATTTCACAGAGTTACATTCTTTTCATGGAGCAGTTTGTAACACTGTTTTGTGGAATCTGCAAAGGATATTTGGGAGCACATTGAGGCCTATGGTGAAAAGGAAATATCCTCAGATAAAACTAGAAAGAAGCTTTCTGAGAAAGTTCTTTGTGATGTGTGAATTCATCTCAGAGTTACACCTTTCTTTTCATTGAGCAGTTTGGAATCACTGTTTTGTGGATTCTGAGAGGATGTATTTGGGAGCACATTGAAGCCTATGGTGAAAAAGGAAATATCGTCAGATTTAAACTGGAAAGATGCTTTCTGAGAAACTGCTTTGTGATGGGTGAATTTGTCTCACAGAGTTACACCTTTCTTTTCATTGAGCAGTTTGGTAGCACTGTTTTTGTGGAATCTGCAGAGGGATATTTGGGAGCACATAGAGGCCTAAGGTGAAAAGGAAATATCCTCAGATAAAACTAGAGAAGCTTTCTGAGAAACTTTGTGATGTGAATTCATCTCACAGAGTTACACCTTTCTTTTCATGGAGCAGTTTGCTAACACTGTTTTGTGGTGTCTGAGAAGGATATTTGGGAGCACATTGAAGCCTATGGTGAAAAGGAAATATCCTCAGATAAAACTAGAAAGAAGCTTTCTGAGAAAGCTTTCTGAGAAACTTTGTGATGTGAATTCATCTCACAGAGTTACACTTTCTTTTCATGGAGCAGTTTGTTAACACTGTTTTGTGGAATCTGAGAAGGATATTTTGGAGTGCATTGAAGCCTATGGTGACAAAGGAAATATCCTCAGATAAAACTAGAAAGAAGCTTTCTGAGAAAGTTCTTTGTGATGTGTGAATTCATCTCACAGAGTTACACCTTTCTTTTCATGAGCAGTTTGGTAACACTGTTTTTGGAATCTGCAGAGGGATATTTGGGAGCACATTGAGGCCTATGGTGAAAAGGAAATATCCTCAGATAAAACTAGAAGAAGCTTTCTGAGAAACTGCTTTGTGATGTGTGAATTCATCTCAGAGTTACACTTCTTTTCATGGAGCAGTTTGCTAACACTGTTTTGTGGAATCTGAGAGGATATTTGGGAGCACATTGAAGCCTATGGTGAAAAGGAAATATCCTCAGATAAAACTAGAAAGAAGCTTTCTGAGAAACTGCTTTGTGATGTGAATTCATCTCACAGAGTTACACTTTCTTTTCATGGAGCAGTTTGTTAACACTGTTTTGTGGAATCTGAGAAGGATATTTTGGATCACATTGAAGCCTATGGTGACAAAGGAAATATCCTCAGATAAAACTAGAAAGAAGCTTTCTGAGAAACTTTGTGATGTGTGAATTCATCTCACAGAGTTACACCTTTCTTTTCATGGAGCAGTTTGGTAGCACTGTTTTGTGGAATCTGCAGAGGATATTTGGAGCACATTGAGGCCTATGGTGAAAAGGAAATATCTCAGATAAAACTGGAGAGAAGCTTTCTGAGAAACTTTGTGATGTGAATTCATCTCACAGAGTTACATTCTTTTCATGGAGCAGTTTGGTAACACTGTTTTGTGGAATCTGAGAAGGATATTTGAGCATTGAGCTATGGTGAAAAGGAAATATCCTCAGATAAAACTAGAAAGAAGCTTTCTGAGAAACTGCTTTGTGATGTGAATTCATCTCACAGAGTTACACTGTTCTTTTCATTGAGCAGTTTGGTAGCACTGTTTTGGGAATCTGAGAAGGATATTTTGGATGCATTGAAGCTATATTGACAAAGGAAATATCCTCAGATAAAACTAGAAAGAAGCTTTCTGAGAAAGTTCTTTGTGATGTGTGACTTCATCTCACAGAGTTACACTTTTCTTTTCATGGAGCAGTTTGCTAACACTGTTTTGTGGAATCTGCAAAGGATATTTGGGAGTGCATTGAGGCCTATGGTGAAAAAGGAAATATCCTCAGATAAAAACTAGAAAGAAGCTTTCTGAGAAACTGCTTTGTGATGTGTGAATTCATCTCACAGCATTACACTGTTCATTTCATTGAGCAGTTTGCTAACACTGTTTTTATGGAATCTGCAAAAGGATATTTTAGAGTGCATTGAAGCTATGGTGACAAAGGAAATATCCTCAGATAAAACCAGAAAGAAGCTTTCTGAGAAACTGCTTTGTGATGTGTGAATTCATCTCACAGAGTTACACTGTTCTTTTCATTGAGCAGTTTGCTAACACTGTTTTCTTGGAATCTGCAAAGGATATTTTGGAGTGCATTGACACTTAGGGTGACAAAGGAAATATCCTCAGATAAAAACTAGAAGCTTTCTGAGAAACTGCTTTGTGATGTGAATTCATCTCAGAGTTACACCTTTTCATGGAGCAGTTTAACACTGTTTTTGGAATCTGAGAAGGATATTTGGGAGTGCATTGAGGCCTATGGTGAAAAGGAAATATCCTCAGATAAAAACTAGAAAGAAGTTTTCTGAGAAACTGTTTGTGATGTGTGAATTCATCTCACAGAGTTACACCTTTCTTTTCATGAGCAGTTTGTTAACACTGTTTTTGGAATCTGCAAAGGATATTTGGAGCACATTGAAGCTATGGTGAAAAGGAAATATATCCTCAGATAAAACTAGAAAGAAGCTTTCTGAGAAACTGCTTTGTGATGTGAATTCATCTCACAGAGTTACACCTTTCTTTTCATGAGCAGTTTGTTAACACTGTTTTGTGGAATCTGCAGAGGGATATTTGGGAGTGCATTGAGGCCTATGGTGAAAAGGAAATATCCTCAGATAAAAACTAGAAGCTTTCTGAGAAACTTTGTGATGTGAATTCATCTCAGAGTTACACTTTCTTTTCATGGAGCAGTTTGGTAACACTGTTTTGTGGAATCTGAAAGGATATTTGGATCACATTGAAGCTATGGTGACAAAGAAATATCCTCAGATAAAACTAGAAAGAAGCTTCTGAGAAACTGCTTTGTGATGTGTGAATTCATCTCACAGAGTTACACATTCTTTTCATGGAGCAGTTTGGTAACACTGTTTTTGGAATCTGCAGAGGATATTTGGAGCACATTGAAGCTATGGTGAAAAATATCCTCAGATAAAACTAGAAAGAAGCTTTCTGAGAAACTGCTTTGTGATGTGAATTCATCTCACAGAGTTACACCTTTCTTTTCATGAGCAGTTTGATAACACTGTTTTGTGGAATCTGAGAAGGATATTTGGGAGTGCATTGAGGCCTATGGTGAAAAGGAAATATTCTCAGATAAAAACTAGAAGCTTTCTGAGAAACACTTCATGATGTGAATTCATCTCAGAGTTACACTTTCTTTTCATGGAGCAGTTTGGTAACACTGTTTTGTGGTGTCTGAGAAGGATATTTGGATCACATTGAAGCCTATGGTGAAGGAAATATCCTCAGATAAAACTAGAAAGAAGCTTCTGAGAAACTGCTTTGATGTGTGAATTCATCTCACAGAGTTACACATTCTTTTCATGGAGCAGTTTGCTAACACTGTTTTCATGGAATCTGCAAAGGATATTTGGAGCACATTGAAGCTATGGTGACAAAATATCCTCAGATAAAACTAGAAAGAAACTTTCTGAGAAACTCTTTGTGATGTGAATTCATCTCACAGAGTTACATTTTCTTTTCATGGAGCAGTTTGCACACTGTTTTTGGAATCTGAAGGATATTTGGAGCATTGAAGCCTATGGTGAAAAGGAAATATCCTCATATAAAACTAGAAAGAAGCTTTCTGCTTTGTGATGTGTTAATTCATCTCACAGAGTTACATTCTTTTCATGAGCAGTTTAACACTGTTTTGGGAATCTGAGAAGGATATTTTGGATGCATTGAAGCTATGGTGAAAAGGAAATATCCTCAGATAAAACTAGAAAGAAGCTTTCTGAAACTGCTTTGTGATGAATTCATCTCAGAGTTACACCTTTCTTTTCATGGAGCAGTTTGCTAACACTGTTTTCATGGAATCTGAAAGGATATTTTGGATGCATTGAGGCCTATGGTGAAAAGGAAATATCCTCAGATAAAAACTAGAAAGAAGCTTTCTGAGAAACTGCTTTTTGTGATGTGTGAATTCATCTCACAGAGTTACATTCTTTTCATGGATCAGTTTGGTAACACTGTTTTGGGAATCTGAGAAGGATATTTTGGATGCATTGAAGCTATGGTGACAAAAATATCCTCATATAAAACTAGAAAGAAGCTTTCTGAGAAAGCTTTGTGATGTGTAATTCATCTCACAGAGTTACACCTTTCTTTTCATGGAGCAGTTTGCTAACACTGTTTCATGGAATCTGCAAGGATATTTGGGAGTGCATTGAGGCCTATGGTGAAAAGGAAATATTCTCAGATAAAAACTAGAAAGAAGCTTCTGAGAAACTGCTTTGTGATGTTTGAATTCATCTCAGAGTTACATTTCTTTTCATTGAGCAGTTTGCTAACACTGTTTTCTTGGAATCTGCAATGGATATTTCTGCCAATGAAGCTTATGGTGACAAAGGAAATATTCTCAGATAAAAACTAGAAAGAAGCTTCTGAGAAACTGCTTTGTGATGTAATTCATCTCACAGAGTTACACTGTTCTTTTCATTGAGCAGTTTGCTAACACTGTTTTTGGAATCTGCAAGGATATTTGAGCACATTGAAGCCTATGGTGACAAAGGAAATATCCTCAGATAAAAACCAAAAGAAGTTTTCTGAGAAACTGCTTTGTGATGTGTGAATTCATCTCACAGAGTTACACATTCTTTTCATGGATCAGTTTGGTAACACTGTTTTGGGAATCTGAGAAGGATATTTTGGATCACATTGAAGCCTATGGTGACAAGGAAATATCCTCAGATAAAAAGAAAGAAGCTTTCTGAGAAACTTCTTTGTGATATGTGAATTCATCTCAGAGTTACACCTTTCTTTTCATGGAGCAGTTTGCTAACACTGTTTTGTGGAATCTGCAAAGGATATTTGGGAGCATTGAGGCCTATGGTGAAAAGGAAATATCCTCAGATAAAACTAGAAAGAAGATTTCTGAGAAACTGCTTTGTGATGTGTGAATTCATCTCACAGAGTTACACTGTTCTTTTCATGAGCAGTTTGCTAACACTGTTTTGTGGAATCTGCAAAGGATATTTGGAGTGCATTGAGGCCTATGGTGACAAAGGAAATATCCTCAGATAAAACTAGAAAAGCTTTCTGAGAAACTGCTTTGTGATGTGTGAATTCATCTCACAGAGTTACATTCTTTTCATGGAGCAGTTTGGTAGCACTGTTTTTGGAATCTGAGAAGGATATTTTGGATGCATTGAAGCCTATGGTGACAAAGGAAATATCCTCAGATAAAAACTAGAAAAGCTTTCTGAGAAACTTCTTTGTGATGTGAATTCATCTCACAGAGTTACATTCTTTTCATGGAGCAGTTTGCTAACACTGTTTCATGGAATCTGCAAAGGATATTTGGGAGTGCATTGAGGCCTATGGTGAAAAGGAAATATCCTCAGATAAAAACTAGAAAGATTTCTGAGAAACTGCTTTGTGATGTGTGTGAATTCATCTCACAGAGTTACATTCTTTTCATTGAGCAGTTTGCTAACACTGTTTTGTGGAATCTGCAAAGGATATTTGGGAGTGCATTGAGGCCTATGGTGACAAAGGAATTATCCTCAGATAAAAACAAAAAAGAAGCTTTCTGACAAACTGCTTTGTGATGTGTGAATTCATCTCACAGAATTACACCATTGTATACATGGAGCAGTTTGGTAGCACTGTTTTGGGAATCTGAGAAGGCATATTTTGGATTGTATTGAAGCCTAGGGTAACAAAGGAAATATCCTCAGAGAAAAACCACAAAGAAGCTTTCTGAGAAACTTTGTGATGTGAATTTATCTCATAGAGTTACAGTTTCTTTAAATGGAGCAGTTTGCTAACACTGATTTCATGGAATTTGTAAAGGGATATTTGGGAGTGCATTGAGGCCTATGGTGAAAAAGGAAATATTCTCAGATAAAAACGAGAAAGATTTCAGAGAAACTGCTGTGTGATGTGTGAATTCAGCTCAAAATGTTACATTCTTCTTTTCATTGAGGAGTTTGCTGACACTGTTTTCGTGTAATCTGCAATAGGATATTTGGATGTGCATTGAAGACTATGATGACAAAGGAAATATCCTCAGATAAAAACCAAAAAGAAGTTTTCTGAGAAACTGCTGTGTGATGAGTGAATCCATCTCACAGAGTTACACTGTTCTTTTTCATTGAGCAGTTTGCTAACACAGTTTTCTTGGAATCTTCAATGGGATATTTCGTAGCACATTGAAGCTTTTGGTGACAAAGGAAATACTCTCATATAAAAACTAGAAAAAAAGCTTTCTGAGAAACTGTGATGTGAATTCATCACAGAGTTACATTCTTTTCATGGAGCAGTTTGCTAACACTGTTTTGGGAATCTGAGAAGGATATTTTGATCTCATTGAAGCTATGGTGACAAAGGAAATATCCTCAGATAAAAACTAGAAAGAAGGTTTCTGAGAAAGTTCTTTGTGTGTGAATTCATCTCACAGAGTTACATTCTTTTCATGAGCAGTTTGCTAACACTGTTTTCTGGAATCTGCAAGGATATTTGGAGCATTGAGCTATGGTGAAAAGGAAATATCCTCAGATAAAAACTAGAAAGAAGCTTTCTGAGAAACTGCTTTGTGATGTTTGAATTCATCTCACAGAGTTACACTGTTCTTTTCATTGAGCAGTTTGCTAACACTGTTTTCTTGGAATCTGCAAGGATATTTTGGATCATTGAAGCTATGGTGAAAAGGAAATATCCTCAGACAAAACTAGAAGAAGCTTCTGAGAAACTGCTTTGTGATGTTTGAATTCATCTCACAGAGTTACACTGTTCTTTTCATTGAGCAGTTTGCTAACACTGTTTTCTTGGAATCTGCAAGGATATTTTGGATCATTGAAGCTATGGTGAAAAAGGAAATATCCTCAGACAAAACTAGAAGAAGCTTCTGAGAAACTGCTTTGTGATATGTGAATTCATCTCACAGAGTTACACATTCTTTTCATGGATCAGTTTGGTAACACTGTTTTGTGGAATCTGCAAGGATATTTGAGCACATTGAGCCTATGGTGAAAAAGGAAATATCCTCAGATAAAAACTAGAAAGCTTTCTGAGAAATTGTTTTGTGATGTGTGAATTCACCTCGCACAGTTACAACTTTCTTTTCATGCAGCAGTTTGCTAACACTGTTTTCGTGGAATCTGAAAAGGGATATTTGGGATGGCATTGAGTCCTATGGTGAAAAACTAAATATCCCCAGATAAAAACTAGAAAGAAAGTTTCTGAGAAACTGCTTTGTGATGTGTGAATTCATCTCACAGAGTTACACATTCTTTTCATGGAGTGGTTTGATAACATTGTTGTCATGGAATCTGCAATGGTGTATGTTGGAGCGCATTGAAGCCTATGGTGACAAAGGAAATATCCTTAGATAAAAACTATAAAGAACTTTCTGAGAAACTGCTTTGTGATATGTGAATTCATCTCATAGAGTTACACAATTCTTTTCATTGAGCAGTTTGCTAACACTGTTTTCTTGGAATCTGCAAAGGGATATTTCAGAGAGCATTGAAGCTTATTGTGACAAAGGAAATATCCTCAGACAAAACTAGAAAGAAACTTTCTGAGAAACTGCTTTGTAATTTGTTAATTTATCTCACAGAGTTAAATGATACTTTTCATGGAGCAGTTTGGTGACACTGTTTTTGGAGAATCTGAGAAGTGATATTTTGGATCTCATTGAAGCCTATGGTGACAAAGGAAATATCCTCAGATAAAACTAGAAAGAAGCTTTCTGAGAAACTTCTTTGTGATGTGTGAATTTATCTCACAGAGTTACACCTTTCTTTTCATGGAGCAGTTTGCTAACACTGTTTTCATGGAATCTGCAAAGGGATATTTGGAGCACATTGAGGCCTATGGTGAAAAAGGAAATATCCTCAGATAAAAACTAGAAAGAAGTTTTCTGAGAAACTGCTTTGTGATGTTTGAATTCATCTCTCAGAGTTACACTGTTCTTTTCATTGAGCAGTTTGCTAACACTGTTTTCTTGGAATCTGCAATGGGATATTTCGGAGTGCATTGAAGCTTATGGTGACAAAGGAAATATCCTCAGATAAAAACTAGAAAGAAACTTTCTGAGAAACTGCTTTCTGATGTGTGAATTCATCTCACAGAATTACACGATTCTTTTCAAAGATCAGTTTGGTAGCACTGTTTTTGGGGAATCTGGGAATGGATATTTTGGATCACATTGAACCCTATAGTCACAAAGGAAATATCCTCAGATAAAAGCTAGAGAGAAGCTTTCTGAGAAATTGTTTTGTGATGTGTGAATTCACCTCACACAGTTACAACTTTCTTTTCATGCAGCAGTTTGCTAACACTGTTTTTCTGGAATCTGAAAAGGGATATTTGGGATGGCATTGAGTCCTATGGTGAAAAACTAAATATCCCCAGATAAAAACTAGAAAGAAAGTTTCTGAGAAACTGCTTTGTGATGTGTGAATTCATCTCACAGAGTTAGGCCATTCTTTTCATGGAGTGGTTTGATAACACTGTTGTCATGGAATCTGCAATGGTGTATGTTGGAGTGCATTGAAGCCTGTGGTGACAAATGAAATATCCTCAGATAAAAACTATAAAGAACTTTCTGAGAAAATGCCTTGTGATATGTGAATTCATCTCACAGAGTTACACCATTCTTTTCATTGAGCAGATTGCTAACACTGTTTTCTTGGAATCTGCAAAGGGATATTTCAGAGCACATTGAAGCTTATGGTGACAAAGGAAATATCCTCAGATAAAAACTAGAAAGAAACTTTCTGAGAAACTGCTTTGTGATGTGTGAATTCATCTCACAGAGTTACATGATACTTTTCATGGAGCAGTTTGGTAGCACTGTTTTGGAATCTGAAGGATATTTGGATCTCATTGAAGCCTATGGTGAGAAGGGAAATAGCCTCAGATAAAACATATAGAAAAGCTTTCTGAGAAACTTCTTTGTGATGTGTGAATTTATCTCACAGAGTTACACCTTTCTTTTCATGAGCAGTTTGCTAACACTGTTTTCATGGAATCTGCAAAGGGATATTTGGGAGTGCATTGAAGCCTATGGTGAAAAAGGAAATATCCTCAGATAAAACTAGAAAGAAGCTTTCTGAGAAACTGCTTTGTGATGTGTGAATTCATCTCTCAGAGTTACACTGTTCTTTTCATTGAGCAGTTTGCTAACACTGTTTTCTTGGAATCTGCAATGGGATATTTCGGAGTGCATTGAAGCTTATGGTGACAAAGGAAATATCCTCATATAAAAACTAGAAAGAAACTTTCTGAGAAACTGCTTTATGATGTGTTAATTCATCTCACAGAGTTACATGATTCTTTTCATGGAGCAGTTTGGTAGCACTGTTTTTGGGGAATCTGAGAAGGATATTTTGGATCGCATTGAAACCTACAGTGACAAAGGAAACATCCTCAGATTAAAAGTAGAAAGAACTTTCTGAGAAACTTCTTTGTGATGTGTGAATTCATCTCACACATTTACACCTTTCTTTTCATGGAGCAGTTTCCTAACAGTCTTTTCATAGAATCTGCAAAGAGATATTTGGGAGTGTATTGAGGCCTATAGTGAAAAAGTAAATATCCTCATATAGAAACTAGAAGGAAGCCTTCTGATAAACGGCTTTGTGATGTGTGAATTCATCACACAGAGTTACAGCATTCTTTTAATTGAGCAGTTTGATAACACTGTTTTCATGGAATCTGCAAAGGATATTTGGGAGTGCATTGAAGCCTATGTTGACACAGGAAATATCCTCAGATAAAAACCAAAAATATGCTTTCTGAGAACATTCATTGTGATATGTGAATTCATCTCACAGAGTTACACTCATCTCTTCATTGAGCAGTTTGCCAACACTGTTTTTTTGGAATCTGCAATGTGATATTTTGGAGCACATTGAACCTTATGTTGACAAAGGAAACATCCTCAGACAAAAGCTAGAAAGAAGATTTCTGAGAAACAGTTTTGTGATTTGTGAATTCATCTCACAGAGTTACATGATACTTTTCATGGAGAAGTTTGGTAGCACTGTTTTTGGAATCTGCAAAGGATATTTTGAGCACATTGAGCCTATGGTGACAAAGGAAATATCCTCAGATAAAACTAGAAAGAAGCTTTCTGAGAAACTGCTTTGTGATGTGAATTCATCTCACAGAGTTACATTCTTTTCATGAGCAGTTTGTAACACTGTTTTCTTGGAATCTAAAGGGATATTTTGGAGCATTGAGGCCTATGGTGAAAAAGGAAATATCCTCAGATAAAAACTAGAAAGAAGCTTTCTGAGAAAGTTCTTTGTGATGTGTGAATTCATCTCACAGAGTTACACTTTCTTTTCATTGAGCAGTTTGCTAACACTGTTTTTTGGAATCTGAGAAGGATATTTGGAGTGCTTTGAGGGATATGGTGAAAAAGGAAATATCCTCAGATAAAACTAGAAAGAATCTTTCTGAGAATCTGCTTTGTGATGGGTGAATTCACCTCACAGAGTTACACTGTTCTTTTCATTGAGCAATTTGCTATTCTGTTTTGTTGGAATCTGCAATGGGATATTAAAGAGGGCATTGAAGCTTATGGTGACAAAGGAACTATCCTCTGAGAAAAACTAGAAAAAGCTTTCTGAAAAACTGCTTTGTGATTAGGGAATTCATGTCACAGAGTGACATGATTCTTTTCATGGCACAGTTTCGTAGCACTGTTTTTGGTGGATCTGAGTAGGGATATTTTGGATCGTATTGAAGCCTATGGTGACAAAGGAAATATCCTCAGAAAAACTAGAAAGAAGCTTTTTGAGAAACTGCTTTGTGATGTGTGAATTCATCTCACAGAGTTACCATTCTTTTCATGAGCAGTTTGCTAACACTGTTTTCTTGGAATCTGCAAGGATATTTGGAGCATTGAGGCCTATGGTGAAAAGGAAATATCCTCAGATAAAACTAGAAAGAGCTTTCTGAGAAAGTTCTTTGTGATGTGTGATTTCATCTCACAGAGTTACACTTTTTCATGAGCAGTTTAACACTGTTTTGTGGAATCTGAGAAGGATATTTGGAGCATTGAGGCCTATGGTGAAAAAGGAAATATCCTCAGATAAAACTAGAAAGAAGCTTTCTGAGAAATTGCTTTGTGATATGTGAATTCATCTCACAGAGTTACATGATTCTTTTCATGGAGCAGTTTGCTAACACTGTTTTCTTGGAATCTGCAAAGGATATTTGAGCATTGAAGCCTATGGTGACAAAGGAAATATCCTCAGACAAAAACTAGAAAGAAGCTTTCTGAGAAACTGTTTTGTGGTTTGTGAATTCTTCTCAAAGAGTTAAACGATTCTTTTCATGGAGCAGATTGGTTGCACTGTTTTTGGGGAATCTGAGAAGGATATTTGGAGCACATTGAAGCTATGGTGACAAAGGAAATATCCTCAGATAAAACTAGAAGAAGTTTTCTGAGAAAGTTCTTTTGATGTGTGAATTCATCTCACAGAGTTACACCTTCTTTTCATTGAGCAGTTTAACACTGTTTTTGGAATCTGCAAAGGATATTTGGGAGCAGATTGAAACCTATGGTGAAAAAGGAAATATCCTCAGATAAAACTAGAAAGAAGCTTCTGAGAAACTGCTTTGTGTGTGTGAATTCATCACAGAGTTACACTTCTTTTCATTGAGCAGTTTGCTAACACTGTTTTCTGGAATCTGCAATGGGATATTTGAGTGCATTGAAGCTTATGGTGACAAAGGAAATATCCTCATAAAAACTAGAAAGAAGCTTTCCGAGAAACTGCCTTCTGATTTCTGAATTCATCTCACAGAGTTACATGATTCTTTTCATGGAGCAGTTTGGTTGCACTGTTTTTGGGGAATCTGAGAATGGATATTTTGGATCGCATTGAAGACTATTGTGAGAAAGGAAATATCCTCAGATAGAAACTAGAAAGAAGCTTTCTGAGAAAGTTCTTTTTGATGTGTGAATTCATTTCACAGAGTTACACCTTTCTTTTCATGGAGCAGTTGAATAGCACTCTTTTCTTTTAATCTGCAAGGGATATTGGGAGTGAATTGAAGCCCATGGTGAAAAAGGAAATATCCTCAGATAAATACTAGAAAGATGCTTTCTGAAAAACTGCATTGTGATGTGTGAATTCATCTCACAGTGTTTCACTGCTCTTTTCATTGTGCAGTTTGCTAACACCTTTTCTTGGAATAGGCAATGGGATGTTTCAGAGCGCATTGAAGTTTATGGTGACAAAGGAAATACCCTCATATAAAAACAAGAATGAAGCTTTCTGAGAAACTGCTTTGTGATTTGTGAATTCATCTCACAGAGTTACACAATCTTTTCATGGAGCAGTTTGGTAGCACTGTTTATGGGAATCTGAGAAGGGATATTTTGGATCACTTGAAGCTTATGGTGACAAAGGAATTATCCTCAGATAAAAACTAGAAAGAAGTTTTCTGAGAAAGTTCTTTGTGATGTGTGATTTCATCTCACAGAGTTACAACTTTCTTTTCATGGAGCAGTTTGCTAACACTGTTTTTGTGGAATCTGCAAAGGGATATTTGGGAGTGCATTGAGGCCTATGGTGAAAAGGAAATATCCTCAGATAAAAACTAGAAAGAAGCTTTCTGAGAAACTGCTTTGTGATGTGTGAATTCATCTCACAGAGTTACACTGTTCTTTTCATTGAGCAGTTTGCTAACACTGTTTTCTTGGAATCTGCAATGGGATATTTGGAGCACATTGAAGTTTATGGTGACAAAGGAAATATCCTCAGATAAAAACTAGAAAGAAGCTTTCTGAGAAACTGCTTTGTGATGTGTGAATTCATCTCACAGAGTTACACATTCTTTTCATGGAGCAGTTTGCTAACACTGTTTTGGGGAATCTGAAGGATATTTGGAGCACATTGAAGCTTATGGTGACAAGGAAATATCCTCAGATAAAAACTAGAAAGAAGCTTTCTGAGAAACTGCTTTTGTGTGAATTCATCTCACAGAGTTACACTTTCTTTTCATGGAGCAGTTTGTACACTGTTTTTGGAATCTGCAAGGATATTTGGAGCATTGAGGCCTATGGTGAAAAGGAAATATCCTCAGATAAAAACTAGAAAGAAGCTTTCTGAGAAACTGCTTTGTGATGTGAATTCATCTCACAGAGTTACACTGTTCTTTTCATTGAGCAGTTTGCTAACACTGTTTTCTTGGAATCTGCAAGGATATTTGGAGTGCATTGAAGCTTATGGTGACAAGGAAATATCCTCAGATAAAAACTAGAAAAGAAACTTTCTGAGAAACTGCTTTGTGATGTGTAATTCATCTCACAGAGTTACACTCTTTCATGAGCAGTTTGTAACACTGTTTTGGAATCTGAGAAGGATATTTTGGATCATTGAGCCTATGGTGACAAGGAAATATCCTCAGATAAAAACTAGAAAGAAGTTTCTGAGAAACTTTGTGATGTGTGAATTCATCTCACAGAGTTACACTTTCTTTTCATGGAGCAGTTTGCTAACACTGTTTTGTGGAATCTGCAAAGGGATATTTGAGCATTGAGGCCTATGGTGAAAAGGAAATATCCTCAGATAAAAACTAGAAAGAAGCTTTCTGAGAAACTGCTTTGTGATGTGAATTCATCTCACAGAGTTACACATTCTTTTCATTGAGCAGTTTGGTAGCACTGTTTTTGGAATCTGCAAAGGGATATTTGGATTGAGCTATGGTGAAAAAAATATCCTCAGATAAAAACTAGAGAAGCTTTCTGAGAAACTGTTTTGTGATGTGAATTCATCTCAGAGTTACACTTTCTTTTCATTGAGCAGTTTGCTAACACTGTTTTGTGGAATCTGAGAAGGATATTTTGGAGCACATGCATTGAAGCTATGGTGAAAAGGAAATATCCTCAGATAAAAACTAGAAAGAAGCTTTCTGAGAAAGTTCTTTGTGATGTGTGAATTCATCACAGAGTTACACCTTTCTTTTCATTGAGCAGTTTGATAACACTGTTTTTGGAATCTGCAAGGATATTTTGGATCACATTGAAGCCTATGGTGAAAAGGAAATATCCTCAGATAAAAACTAGAAAGAAGCTTTCTGAGAAACTTTGTGATGTGTAATTCATCTCACAGAGTTACACCTTTCTTTTCATTGAGCAGTTTGTAACACTGTTTTGTGGAATCTGAGAAGGATATTTTGGATCACATTGAAGCCTATGGTGACAAAGGAAATATCCTCAGATAAAAACTAGAAAGAAGCTTTCTGAAACTTTGTGATGTGAATTCATCTCAGAGTTACACCTTTCTTTTCATGAGCAGTTTGCTAACACTGTTTCTGGAATCTGCAAGGATATTTTGGAGCATTGAGCCTATGGTGAAAAGGAAATATCCTCAGATAAAACTAGAAGAAGCTTTCTGAGAAACTGCTTTGTGATGTGTGAATTCATCTCACAGAGTTACACATTTTTCATTGAGCAGTTTGGTAACACTGTTTTCATGGAATCTGCAAGGATATTTGGAGTGCATTGAAGCCTATGGTGAAAAGGAAATATAATCACATAAAAACCATAAAGAAGCTTTCTGAGAAACTGCTTTGTGATGTGTGAATTCATCTCACAATGTTACACTGTTCTTTTCATTGAGCAGTTTGCTAACACTGTTTTTGTGGAATCTGCAAGGATATTTTGGAGCACATTGAAGCTATGGTGACAAGGAAATATCCTCAGATAAAACTAGAAGAAGCTTTCTGAGAAACTTCTATGTGATGTGTGAATTCATCTCACAGAGTTACACCTCTCTTTTAATTGAGCAGATTGCTATCACTGTTTTGTGGAATCTGCAAGGATATTTTGGATCATTGAAGCCTATGGTGAAAAGGAAATATCCTCAGATAAAACTAGAAGAAGCTTTCTGAGAAACTTTGTGATGTGTAATTCATCTCACAGAGTTACACCTTTCTTTTCATTGAGCAGTTTGTAACACTGTTTTGTGGAATCTGAGAAGGATATTTGGGAGCACATTGAAGCCTATGGTGACAAAGGAAATATCCTCAGATAAAAACTAGAAAGAAGCTTTCTGAGAAACTGCTTTGTGATATGTGAATTCATCTCACAGAGTTACACTGTTCTTTTCATGGAGCAGTTTGCTAACACTGTTTTCTGGAATCTGCAAAGGATATTTGGAGTGCATTGAGGCCTATGGTGAAAAGGAAATATCCTCAGAAAAACTAGAAAGAAGCTTTCTGAGAAACTGCTTTGTGATGTGAATTCATCTCACAGAGTTACACTGTTCTTTTCATTGAGCAGTTTGCTAACACTGTTTTCTTGGAATCTGCAATGGATATTTCGGAGCACATTGAAGCTTATGGTGACAAAGGAAATATCCTCAGATAAAAACTAGAAAGAAGCTTTCTGAGAAACTGCTTTGTGATGTGTAATTCATCTCACAGAGTTACATGATTCTTTTCATGGATCAGTTTGGTAGCACTGTTTTGGAATCTGAGAAGGATATTTTGGATCACATTGAAATATGGTGACAAAGGAAATATCCTCAGATAAAACTAGAAAGAAGCTTTCTGAGAAAGTTCTTCGTGATGTGTGAATTCATCTCACAGAGTTACACCTTTCTTTTCATGGAGCAGTTTGCTAACACTGTTTTTGGAATCTGAAAGGATATTTTGGAGCATTGAGCCTATGGTGAAAAGGAAATATCCTCAGATAAAACTAGAAAGAAGCTTTCTGAGAAACTGTTTTGTGATGTGTGAATTCATCTCAGAGTTACACTGTTCTTTTCATTGAGCAGTTTGATAACACTGTTTTTGGAATCTGCAAAGGATATTTGGAGTGCATTGAAGCTATGGTGACAAAGGAAATATCCTCAGATAAAAACTAGAAAGAACTTTCTGAGAAACTGTTTTTGATGTGTGAATTCATCTCACAGAGTTACACTTCTTTTCATTGAGCAGTTTGCTAACACTGTTTTCTTGGAATCTGCAAGGATATTTTGAGTGCATTGAAGCTATGGTGACAAAGGAAATATCCTCAGATAAAAACTAGAAGAAGCTTTCTGAGAAACTGCTTTGTGATGTGAATTCATCTCACAGAGTTACATGTTCTTTTCATGGAGCAGTTTGTAACACTGTTTTGGGAATCTGAGAAGGATATTTTGGATCACATTGAAGCCTATGGTGACAAAGGAAATATCCTCAGATAAAACTAGAAAGAAGCTTTCTGAGAAACTGCTTGTGATGTGTGAATTCATCTCACAGAGTTACACCTTTCTTTTCATGGAGCAGTTTGCTAACACTGTTTTGTGGAATCTGCAAGGATATTTGGGAGCGCATTGAGGCCTATGGTGAAAAGGAAATATCCTCAGATAAAAACTAGAAAGAAGCTTTCTGAGAAACTGCTTTGTGATGTGTGAATTCATCTCACAGAGTTACACCTTTCTTTTCATTGAGCAGTTTGCTAACACTGTTTTCTGGAATCTGCAATGGATATTTGGAGCATTGAAGCTATGGTGACAAAGGAAATATCCTCAGATAAAAACTAGAAAGAAGCTTTCTGAGAAACTGCTTTGTGATGTGTAATTCATCTCACAGAGTTACACATTTTTCATTGAGCAGTTTGGTACACTGTTTTGGGAATCTGAAAGGATATTTGGATGCATTGAAGCCTATGGTGACAAGGAAATATCCTCAGATAAAACTAGAAAGAAGCTTTCTGAGAAACTTCTTTGTGATGTGAATTCATCTCACAGAGTTACACTTTCTTCATGGAGCAGTTTCTAACACTGTTTTCTTGGAATCTGCAAGGATATTTGGAGCATTGAGCCTATGGTGAAAAGGAAATATCCTCAGATAAAACTAGAAAGAAGCTTTCTGAGAAACTGCTTTGTGATGTGAATTCATCTCACAGAGTTACACATTCTTTTCATTGAGCAGTTTGGTAACACTGTTTTTGGAATCTGAAAGGATATTTGGAGTGCATTGAAGCCTATGGTGACAAAAAAGAAATATCCTCAGATAAAAACTAAAGAAGCTTTCTGAGAAACTGTTTTGTGATGTGAATTCATCTCACAGAGTTACATGTTCTTTTCATGGAGCAGTTTGTACACTGTTTTGGGAATCTGAGAAGGATATTTTGAGTGCATTGAAGCTATGGTGACAAAGGAAATATTTAAAAAAAAAAAAGAAGCTTTCTGAGAAACTGCTTTGTGATGTGTGAATTCATCTCACAGAGTTACACTTTCTTTTCATTGAGCAGTTTGCTAACACTGTTTTCTTGGAATCTGCAAGGATATTTGGAGCATTGAAGCCTATGGTGACAAAGGAAATATCCTCAGATAAAAAGAAAGAAGCTTTCTGAGAAACTGCTTTGTGATTTGTGAATTCATCTCACAGAGTTACATGATTCTTTTCATGGAGCAGTTTGGTACACTGTTTTGGGAATCTGAGAAGGATATTTTGGATGCATTGAAGCTATGGTGACAAAGGAAATATCCTCAGAAAAACTAGAAAGAAGCTTTCTGAGAAACTGCTTTGTGATGTGTGAATTCATCTCACAGAGTTACACTTTCTTTTCATTGAGCAGTTTGCTAACACTGTTTTCTTGGAATCTGCAAGGATATTTGGAGCATTGAAGCTTATGGTGACAAAGGAAATATCCTCAGATAAAAACTAGAAGAAGCTTTCTGAGAAACTGCTTTGTGATGTGTGAATTCATCTCACAGTTACATTCTTTTCATGGATCAGTTTGGTAGCACTGTTTTGGGAATCTGAGAAGGATATTTTGGATCACATTGAAGTCTATGGTGATAAAGAAAATATCCTCAGATAAAATTAGAAAGAAGCTTTCTGAGGAATTTCTTTGTGATGTGTAAATTCATCTCACAGTTACACTGTTCTTTTCATGGAGTTTGCTAACACTGTTTTCTTGGAATCTGCAAGGATATTTGGAGTGCATTGAAGCTATGGTGACAAGGAAATATCCTCAGATAAAAACTAGAAGAAGCTTTCTGAGAAACTGCTTTGTGATGTGAATTCATCTCACAATGCTACACCTTTCTTTTCATGGAGCGGTTTTGTGACACTGTTTTTGGGGGATCTGAGAAGGGATATTTGGAAATACACTGAAGCTTATGGTGACAAAGGAAATATCCTCAGATAAAAACTAGAAAGAAGCTTTCTGAGAAACTGCTTTGTGATGTGTGAATTCATCTCACAGAGTTACACTGTTCTTTTCATTGAGCAGTTTGCTAACACTGTTTTCTTGGAATCTGCAATGGGATATTTTGGAGCACATTGAAGCTATGGTGACAAAGGAAATATCCTCAGATAAAAACTAGAAAGAAGCTTTCTGAGAAACTGCTTTGTGATGTGTGAATTCATCTCACAGAGTTACAATACTTTTCATGGATCAGTTTGGTAACAGTGTTTTTGGGGAATCTGAGAAGGGATATTTTGGATCTCATTGAAGCCTATGGTGACAAAGGAAATATCCTCAGATAAAACTAGAAAGAAGCTTTCTGAGAAACTGCTTTATGATGTGTGAATTCATCTCACAGTTACACTGTTCTTTTCATTGTGCAGTTTGCTAACACTGTTTTCTTGGAATCTGCAAGGATATTTGGAGTGCATTGAAGCTATGGTGACAAGGAAATATCCTCAGATAAAAACTAGAAGAAGCTTTCTGAGAAACTGCTTTGTGATGTGAATTCATCTCACAGAGTTACACTTCTTTTCATGGATCAGTTTGGTACACTGTTTTTTTGGGGAATCTGAGAAGGGATATTTGGAGTGCATTGAAGCCTATGGTGACAAAGGAAATATCCTCAGATAAAAACTAGAAAGAAGCTTTCTGAGAAACTTTGTGATGTGTGAATTCATCTCACAGAGTTACATGTTCTTTTCATTGAGCAGTTTGCTAACACTGTTTTCTTGGAATCTGCAAGGATATTTGAGCATTGAAGCTATGGTGACAAAGGAAATATCCTCAGATAAAAACTAGAAGAAGCTTTCTGAGAAACTGTTTTGTGATGTGAATTCATCTCACAGAGTTACATGATTCTTTTCATGGATCAGTTTGGTAGCACTGTTTTGGGAATCTGAGAAGGATATTTGGAGTGCATTGAGCCTATGGTGACAAAGGAAATATCCTCAGACAAAAACTAGAAAGAAGCTTTCTGAGAAAGTTCTTTGTGATGTGAATTCATCTCACAGAGTTACATGATTCTTTTCATGGAGCAGTTTGCTAACACTGTTTTCTTGGAATCTGCAAGGATATTTGGAGTGCATTGAGCTATGGTGACAAAGGAAATATCCTCAGATAAAAACTAGAAAGAAGCTTTCTGAGAAACTGTTTTGTGATGTGTGAATTCATCTCACAGAGTTACATGATTCTTTTCATGGATCAGTTTGGTAGCACTGTTTTTGGGGAATCTGAGAAGGGATATTTGGACATTGAAGCCTATGGTGACAAAGGAAATATCCTCAGATAAAAACTAGAAAGAAGTTTCTGAGAAACTGCTTTGTGATATGTGAATTCATCTCACAGAGTTACATGATTCTTTTCATGGAGCAGTTTGCTAACACTGTTTTGTGGAATCTGCAAAGGATATTTGGAGTGCATTGAGCTATGGTGACAAAGGAAATATCCTCAGATAAAAACTAGAAAGAAGCTTTCTGAGAAACTGCTTTGTGATTTGTGAATTCATCTCACAGAGTTACACTGTTCTTTTCATTGAGCAGTTTGCTAACACTGTTTTCTTGGAATCTGCAAAGGATATTTGGAGCATTGAAGCTTATGGTGACAAAGGAAATATCCTCAGATAAAAACTAGAAAGAAGTTTCTGAGAAACTGCTTTGTGATGTGTGAATTCATCTCACAGAGTTACATGATTCTTTTCATGGATCAGTTTGGTAGCACTGTTTTTGGAATCTGAGAAGGATATTTTGGAGTGCATTGAAGCCTATGGTGACAAAGGAAATATCCTCAGATAAAAACTAGAAAGAAGCTTTCTGAGAAACTCTTTGTGATGTGAATTCATCTCACAGAGTTACACCTTTCTTTTCATGGAGCAGTTTGCTAACACTGTTTTGTGGAATCTGCAAAGGATATTTGGAGTGCATTGAGGCCTATGGTGAAAAGGAAATATCCTCAGATAAAAAAACTAGAAAGAAGCTTCTGAGAAACTGTTTTGTGATGTGAATTCATCTCACAGAGTTACACCTTTCTTTTCATGGAGCAGTTTGCTAACACTGTTTTCTTGGAATCTGCAAAGGATATTTGGAGTGCATTGAGCCTATGGTGACAAAGGAAATATCCTCAGATAAAACTAGAAAGAAGCTTTCTGAGAAACTGCTTTGTGTGTGAATTCATCTCACAGAGTTACACTTCTTTTCATTGAGCAGTTTGTTAACACTGTTTTCTTGGAATCTGCAAAGGATATTTGAGCACATTGAAGCTATGGTGACAAAGGAAATATCCTCAGATAAAAACTAGAAAGAAGCTTTCTGAGAAACTTTTGTGATGTGTGAATTCATCTCACAGAGTTACACATTCTTTTCATGGAGCAGTTTGTAACACTGTTTTGTGGAATCTGAGAAGGATATTTTGGATCACATTGAAGCCTATGGTGACAAAGGAAATATCCTCAGAAAAACTAGAAAGAAGCTTTCTGAGAAACTCTTTGTGATGTGTGAATTCATCTCACAGAGTTACACCTTTCTTTTCATGGAGCAGTTTGCTAACACTGTTTTTGGAATCTGCAAAGGATATTTGGAGTGCATTGAGGCCTATGGTGAAAAGGAAATATCCTCAGATAAAAACTAGAAAGAAGCTTCTGAGAAACTGCTTGTGATGTGTGAATTCATCTCACAGTTACACCTTTCTTTTCATTGAGCAGTTTGCTAACACTGTTTTGTGGAATCTGCAAAGGATATTTGAGTGCATTGAAGCTATGGTGAAAAGGAAATATCCTCAGATAAAAACTAGAAAGAAGCTTTCTGAGAAACTGTTTTGTGATGTGTGAATTCATCTCACAGAGTTACACATTCTTTTCATGGAGCAGTTTGGTAGCACTGTTTTGGAATCTGAGAAGGATATTTTGGATCATTGAAGCCTATGGTGACAAAGGAAATATCCTCAGATAAAACTAGAAAGAAGCTTTCTGAGAAAGTTCTTTGTGATGTGTGAATTCATCTCACAGAGTTACACCTTTCTTTTCATGGAGCAGTTTGCTAACACTGTTTTCGTGGAATCTGCAAAGGATATTTGGTAGCATTGAGGCCTATGGTGAAATACGAAATATCCTCAGATAAAAACTAGAAAGAAGCTTTCTGAGAAACTGTTTTGTGATGTGTGAATTCATCTCACAGAGTTACACATTCTTTTCATGGATCAGTTTGGTAACACTGTTTTGTGGAATCTGAGAGGATATTTTGGATCACATTGAAGCCTATGGTGACAAAGGAAATATCCTCAGATAAAAACTAGAAAGAAGTTTCTGAGAAACTGCTTTGTGATGTGTGAATTCATCTCACAGAGTAACACCTTTCTTTTCATGGAGCAGTTTGATAACACTGTTTTGTGGAATCTGAGAAGGATATTTGGAGCATTGAAGCTATGGTGACAAAGGAAATATCCTCAGATAAAAACTAGAAAGAAACTTTCTGAGAAACTGCTTTCTGATGTGTGAATTCATCTCACAGAGTTACACTGTTCTTTTCATTGAGCAGTTTGCTAACACTGTTTTCTTGGAATCTGCAATGATATTTGGAGTGCATTGAAGCTTATGGTGACAAAGGAAATATCCTCAGATAAAAACTAGAAAGAAGCTTTCTGAGAAACTGCTTTGTGATGTGTGAATTCATCTCACAGAGTTACACCTTTCTTTTCATGGAGCAGTTTGCTAACACTGTTTTGTGGAATCTGCAAAGGATATTTGGAGCATTGAAGCTATGGTGAAAAGGAAATATCCTCAGATAAAAACTAGAAAGAAACTTTCTGAGAAACTGCTTTGATGTGTGAATTCATCTCACAGAGTTACACTGTTCTTTTCATTGAGCAGTTTGCTGACACTGTTTTCTTGGAATCTGCAATGGGATATTTGGAGTGCATTGAAGCCTATGGTGACAAAGGAAATATCCTCAGATAAAAACTAGAAAGAAGCTTTCTGAGAAACTGCTTTGATGTGAATTCATCTCACAGAGTTACACCTTTCTTTTCATGGAGCAGTTTGCTAACACTGTTTTGTGGAATCTGCAAGGATATTTGGAGCATTGAGGCCTATGGTGACAAAGAAATATCCTCAGATAAAAACTAGAAAGAAGCTTTCTGAGAAACTGCTTTGTGATGTGTGAATTCATCTCACAGAGTTACATGATTCTTTTCATGGAGCAGTTTGTAACACTGTTTTGGGAATCTGAGAAGGATATTTGGATTGCATTGAAGCCTATGGTGACAAAGGAAATATCCTCAGATAAAAACTAGAAAGAAACTTTCTGAGAAACTGCTTTGTGATGTGAATTCATCTCACAGAGTTACACTGTTCTTTTCATGGAGCAGTTTGGTACACTGTTTTGGAATCTGAGAAGGATATTTGGATCACATTGAAGCCTATGGTGACAAAGGAAATATCCTCAGATAAAAACTAGAAAGAAACTTTCTGAGAAACTTCTTTGTGATGTGTGAATTCATCTCAGAGTTACACCTTCTTTTCATGAGCAGTTTGCTAACACTGTTTTGAATCTGCAAGGATATTTGGAGCACATTGAGGCCTATGGTGAAAAATATCCTCAGATAAAAACTAGAAGAAGCTTTCTGAGAAACTGCTTTGTGATGTGAATTCATCTCACAGAGTTACATTCTTTTCATGAGCAGTTTGCTAACACTGTTTTCATGGAATCTGCAAGGATATTTGGAGCATTGAAGCTATGGTGACAAAATATCCTCAGATAAAAACTAGAAAGAAGCTTTCTGAGAAACTTTGTGATGTGTGAATTCATCTCACAGAGTTACACATTCTTTTCATGAGCAGTTTGCTAACACTGTTTTGTGGAATCTGCAAGGATATTTGGGAGCACATTGAAGTATGGTGACAAAGGAAATATCCTCAGATAAAAACTAGAAAGAAGCTTTCTGAGAAACTGTTTGTGATGTGTGAATTCATCTCACAGAGTTACATGATTCTTTTCATGGAGCAGTTTGTTAACACTGTTTTGGAATCTGAGAAGGATATTTGGATCATTGAAGCCTATGGTGACAAAGGAAATATCCTCAGATAAAAACTAGAAAGAAGCTTTCTGAGAAACTGCTTTGTGATGTGAATTCATCTCACAGAGTTACATTTCTTTTCATTGAGCAGTTTGTTAACACTGTTTTCATGGAATCTGCAAAGGATATTTGGGAGTGCATTGAGCCTATGGTGACAAAGAAATATCCTCAGATAAAAACTAGAAAGAAGCTTTCTGAGAAACTGTTTGTGATGTGAATTCATCTCACAGAGTTACATTCTTTTCATTGAGCAGTTTGCTAACACTGTTTTGGAATCTGCAAAGGATATTTGGATCACATTGAAGCCTATGGTGACAAAGGAAATATCCTCAGATAAAAACTAGAAAGAAGCTTTCTGAGAAACTTTGTGATGTGAATTCATCTCACAGAGTTACACTTTTTCATGAGCAGTTTGATAACACTGTTTTGTGGAATCTGCAAAGGATATTTGAGCATTGAAGTATGGTGACAAAGAAATATCCTCAGATAAAAACTAGAAAGAAACTTTCTGAGAAACTGCTTTGTGATGTGAATTCATCTCACAGAGTTACACTTTCTTTTCATTGAGCAGTTTGCTAACACTGTTTTTGGAATCTGCAAGGATATTTGGAGTGCATTGAAGCCTATGGTGACAAAGGAAATATCCTCAGATAAAAACTAGAAAGAAGCTTTCTGAGAAACTGCTTTGATGTGAATTCATCTCACAGAGTTACACATTCTTTTCATGGAGCAGTTTGCTAACACTGTTTTGTGGAATCTGCAAAGGATATTTGGGAGTGCATTGAGGCCTGTAGTGAAAAAGAAAATATCCTCAAATAAAAACCGAAAAGAAGCTCTCTGAGAAACTGCTTTGTGATATGTGAATTCATCTCACAGAGTTACACTGTTCTTCTCATTGAGCAGTTTGTTAACACTGTTTTGTTGGAATCTGCACTGGGATATTTGGGAGCACATTGAAGCTTATGATGACAAAGGAAATATCCTCTGACAAAAACTAGGAAGAAGCTTTCTGAGAAACTGCTTTGTGATGTGTGAATTCATCTCACAGAGTTACACGATTCTATTCATGGAGAAGTTTGGTAGTACTGTTTTGGGGAATCTGAGAAGGGATATTTTGGATCACATTGAAGCCTATGGTGACAAAGGAAAAACTCAGACAAAAACTAGACAGAAGCTTTCTGAGAAACTGCTTTGTGATGTGTGGTTTCATCTTGCAGATTTACACCTTTCTATTCATGGAGCAGTTTACTAACACTGTTTTCGTGGAATCTGCAAAGGGATATTTGGGAAAGCATGGAAGCTGATGGTGAAAAAGGAAATATCCTGAGATAAAAACTAGAAAGAAGCTTTCTGAGAAATTTCTTTCTAATGGGTGAATTCATCACACAGAGTTACACTTTCTTTTCATGGAGCAGTTTGGTAACACTGTTTTCATGGAATCTGCAAAGGATATTTGGGAGCACATTGAAGCTTATGGTGACAAAGGAAATATCCTCAGATAAAAACTAGAAAGAAACTTTCTGAGAAACTTTGTGATGTGAATTCATCTCACAGAGTTACACTTCTTTTCATGGAGCAGTTTGCTAACACTGTTTTGTGGAATCTACAAAGGATATTTGGGAGTGCATTGAAGCCTATGGTGACAAAGGAAATATCCTCAGATAAAAACCAAAAAGAAGCTTTCTGAGAAACTGCTTTGTGATTTGTGAATTCATCTCACAGAGTTACACATTCTTTTCATGGAGCAGTTTGGTAACACTGTTTTGGGGAATCTGAGAAGGATATTTTGGATCACATTGAAGCCTATAGTGACAAAGGAAATATCCACAGATAAAAACTAGAAAGAATCTTTTTGAGAAACTGCTTTGTGATGTGTGTGAATTCATCTCAGAGTTACACCTTTCTTTTCATGGAGCAGTTTACTAACACTGTTTTCATGGAATCTGCAAAGGATATTTGGAGCATTGAAGCTATGGTGAAAAGGAAATATCCTCAGATAAAAACTAGAAAGAAGCTTCTGAGAAACTTCTTTGTGATGTGTGAATTCATCTCACAGAGTTACACCTTTCTTTTCATGAGCAGTTTGGTAGCACTGTTTTGTGGAATCTGCAAAGGATATTTGGAGCACATTGAAGCCTATGGTGAAAAGGAAATATCCTCAGATAAAAACTAGAAAGAACTTTCTGAGAAACTGTTTTGTGATGTGTGAATTCATCTCACAGAGTTACACTTTTTTCATGGAGCAGTTTGCTAACACTGTTTTGTGGAATCTGAGAAGGATATTTGGAGTGCATTGAAGCCTCTGGTGACAAAGGAAATATCCTCAGATAACAACCAAGAAGCAGATTTCTGTGAAACTGTTTTGTGATGTGTGAATTCATCTCACAGAGTTTTACCATTCTTTTCATTGAGAAGTTTGCTAACAATTTTTAAGTTTTATCTGCAATGGGATATTTGGGAACGTATTGAGGAATATGGTGAAAAAGGAAATATCCTCAGATAAAAATTAAAAAGATGTTTTCTGAGAAACATCTTTGTGATTTGTATATTCATCTCTCAGAGTTACATGATTCTTTTCATGCAGAAGTTTGATAACAGTGTTATTGGGAAATCTGATAAGGTATAATTTGGATTGCATTGAAGCTTATGGTGACAAAGAAATATCCTCAGATAAAATCTTGAAAGAATCATTCTGAGAAACTTCTTTGTGATTTGTGAATTCACCTCACAGGGTTACACCGTTCTTTTCATTGAGAACTTTGCTAACAATTTTTTCGTGAAATGTGTTATGGGATTTTCCAGAGTGCATTGAAAAATATGATGAAAAGGAAATATCCTCAGATAAAAACTAGAAAGAAGCACTCTGAGAAACAGCTCTGTGATGTGTGAATTCATCTCACAGAGTTACACCATTCTTTTCATGGAGCAATTTGCTAACACTGTTTTCGTGGAATCTGCAAAGGGATATTTGGAATGCATTGTGGTCCATAGTGAAAAGGAAATATCCTCAGCTAAAAGCTAGAATGAAGCTCTCTGAGAAACTGCTTTGTAATGTGTTAATTCATCTCACAGAGTTACATGATACTTTTCATGGAGCAGTTTGGTAGCACTGTTTTTGGGGAATCTGAGAAGGAATATTTTGGATTGCATTGAAGCCTATGGTGACAAAGGAAATATCCTCAGATAAAAACTAGAAAGAAGTTTTCTGAGAAACTGCTTTGAGATGTGTTAATTTTTCTCACAGTGTGACACGATTCTTTTCATGGATCAGTCAGTTAGCACTGTTTTGGGAATCCGAGAAAGGATATTTTGGATTGCAGAGAATCCTATGGTGACAAAGGAAATATCCTCAGATAAAAAATAGATTGAAGATTTCTGAGAAACTTCTTTGTGATGTGTGAATTCATCTCACAGAGTTACAAATTTGTTTTCATGGAGGAGTTTGCTAACACTGTTATTGTGGAATCTGCAAAGGGATATTTGGGAGCACATTGACGTCTATAGTGAAAAGAGAAATATCCTCAGATAAAATAGAAAGAAGCTTTCTGAGAAACTGTTTTGTGATGTGTGAATTCATCTCACAGAGTTACACCTTTCTTTTCATGGAGCAGTTTGCTAACACTGTTTTCATGGAATCTGCAAAGGATATTTGGGAGTGCATTGAGGCCTATGGTGAAAAAGGAAATATCCTCAGATAAAAACTAGAAAGAAGCTTTCTCAGAAACTGCTTTGTGGTGTGTGAATTCATTTCACAGAGTTACACCGTTCTTTTCATGGAGCAGTTTGCTAACACTGTTTTCATGGAATCTGCAATAGGATATTTGGGAGCACATTGAAGCCTATGGTGACAAAGAAATATCCTCAGATAAAAACTAAAAAGAAGCTTTCTGAAACTGCTTTGTGATGTGTGAATTCATCTCACAGAGTTACACTGTTCTTTTCATTGAGCAGTTTGCTAACACTGTTTTCTTGGAATCTGCAATGGGATATTTGGGAGCACATTGAAGCTTATGGTGAAAAGGAAATATCCTCAGATAAAAACTAGAAAGAAGCTTTCTGAGAAACTGCTTTGTGATTTCTGAATTCATCCCACAGAGTTACATGATTCCTTTCATTGAGCAGTTTGGTAGCACTGTTTTGGGGGAATCGAGAAGGGATATTATGTATTGCATTGAAGCCTATGGTGACAAAGGAAATATCCTCAGATAAAAACTAGAAAGAAGCTTTCTGAGAAACTTCTTTGTGATGTGTGAATTCATCTCACAGAGTTACACCTTTCTTTTCATTGAGCAGTTTGCTAACACTGTTTTCGTGGAATCTGCAAAGGGATATTTGGGAGCACATTGAGGCCTATGGTGAAAAAGGAAATATCCTCAGATAAAAACTAGACAAATGCCTTCTGAGGAACTTCTTTCTAATATGAATTTTACACCATTCTTTTCATTGAGCAGTTTGATAACACTGTTTTAGTGGAATCTGCAATAGGATATTTGGGAGTGCATTGAGGCCTATGGTGACAAAGGAAATATCCTCAGATAAAAACTAGAAAGAAGCTTTCTGAGAAACTGCTTTGTGATGTGTGAATTCATCTCACAGAGTTACACTGTTCTTTTCATTGAGCAGTTTGGTAACACTGTTTTCTTGGAATCTGCAATGGGATATTTTGGAGTGCATTGAAGCTTATGGTGACAAAGGAAATATCCTCAGATAAAAACTAGAAAGAAGCTTTCTGAGAAACTGCTTTGTGATTTGTGAATTCATCTCACAGAGTTACACGATTCTTTTCATGGAGCAGTTTGGTAGCACTGTTTTGTGGAATCTGAGAAGGGATATTTTGGATCACATTGAAGCCTATGGTGACAAAGGAAATATCCTCAGATAAAAACTAGAAAGAAGCTTTCTGAGAAACTACTTTGTGATGTGTGAATTCATCTCACAGAGTTACACCTTTCTTTTCATGGAGCAGTTTGCTAACACTGTTTTCATGGAATCTGCAATGGGATATTTGGAGTGCATTGAGGCCTATGGTGAAAAGGAAATATCCTCAGATAAAAACTAGAAAGAAGCTTTCTGAGAAACTGCTTTGTGATGTGTGAATTCATCTCACAGAGTTACACCATTCTTTTCATTGAGCAGTTTGATAACACTGTTTTGTGGAATCTGCAATAGGATATTTGGGAGCACATTGAGGCCTATGGTGACAAAATATCCTCAGATAAAAACTAGAAAAGCTTTCTGAGAAACTTTGTGATGTGAATTCATCTCAGAGTTACACTTCTTTTCATGAGCAGTTTGCTAACACTGTTTTCGTGGAATCTGCAAAGGGATATTTTGGAGCACATTGAAGCCTATGGTGAAAAGGAAATATCCTCAGATAAAAACTAGAAAGAAGTTTTCTGAGAAACTACTTTGTGATGTGTTAATTCATCTCACAGAGTTACATGATTCTTTTCATGGATCAGTTTGGTAGCACTGTTTTTGGGAAATCTGAGAAAGGATATTTTGGATCTCATTGAAGCCTATGGTGACAAACGAGATATCCTCAGGTAAAAACTAGAAAGAAGCTTTCTGAGAAAGTTCTTTGTGATGTATGTATTCATGTCACAGATTTACACATTTCTATTTTGGAGCCATTAGCTAACACTGTTTTCTTTGAATCTGCAAAGGGATATTTGGGAGTGCATTGAGGCCTATAGTGAAAAGAAAATATCCTCAGATAAAAAATAGAAAGAAGATTTCTGAGAAACTCTTTGTGATGTGTGAATTCATCCTACAGAGTTAAATGTTTCTATTCATGAGCAGTTTGCTAACACTGTTTTCGTGCAATCTGCAAAGGGATATTTGGGAGCACATTGAGGCCTACGGTGACAAATTAAATATCCTCACACAAGAACCAAAAAGAAGCTTTCTGAGAAGCTTCTTTGTGATGTGTGAATTCATCTCACAGACTTACACATTTCCTTTACTGGAGCAGTTTGCAAACACTATTTTTGTGTAATCTGCAAAGGCATATTCATGAGCACATTGATGTCTATAGTTATAAAGGAAATATCCTCATACAGAAACTAGAAAGAAGTTTCTGAGAAACTGCTTTGTGATTTGTGAATTCATCTCACAGAGTTACACGATTCTTTTCATGGAAAGTTTCATAGCACTGTTTCTGAGGAAACTGAGAAGGGATATTTTGGATCACATTGAACCCTATGGTGACAATGGTGACAACGGAAATATTCTCAGATAAAAACTAGAAAGAAGCTTTCTGAGAAAGTTCTTTGTGATGTGTGAATTCAACTCTGAGAGTTACACCATTCTTTTCATGGAGCAGTTTGCTAACACGGTTTTCGTGGAATCTGCAAAGGGATATTTGGGAGCGCATTGAAACTTTAGTTGTAAAAGGAAATATACTCAGATAAAAATTAGAAAGAAGTTTTCTGAGAAACTGCTTTGTGATGTGTGAATTCATCTTACAGTTACACCATGGTTTTCATTGAAAAGTTTGATAACACTTTTTTTGGCAATCTGCAATAGGATATTTGGAGCATTGAAGCCTATGGTGAAAAGGAAATATCCTCATACAGAAACTAGAAAGAAGCTTTCTGAGAAACTACTTTGTGATTTGTGAATTCATCTCACAGAGTTACATGATTCTTTTCATGGAGCAGTTTGTAACACTGTTTTGGGAATCTGAGAAGGATATTTTGGATCACATTGAAGCCTATGGTGACAATGGTGACAAAGGAAATATCCTCAGATAAAAACTAGAAAGAAGCTATCTGAGAAAGTTCTTTGTGATGTGTGAATTCATCTCACAGAGTTACACTTTCTTTTCATGGAGCAGTTTGCTAACATTGTTTTCATGGAATCTGCAAAGGATATTTGGGAGTGCATTGAAGCTATGGTGAAAAGGAAATATCTTCAAATAAAAACTAGAAAGAAGCTTTCTGAGAAACTGTATTGTGATGTGTGAATTCATTTCACAGAGTTACACCATAATTTTCATTGAGCAGTTTGATTACACTGTTTTTGTGGAATCCACAATAAGATATTTGGGAGTGCATTGAAGCCTATGGTGACAAAGGAAATATCCTCAGATAAAAACTAGAAAAGCAGATGTTTTCTGAGAAACTGCTTTGTGATGTGTGAATTCATCTCACAGAGTTACACCATTCTTTTCATTGAGCAGTTTGCTAACACTGTTTTCGTGGAATCTGCAAAGGATATTTGGGAGTGCATTGAAGCTATGGTGAAAAGGAAATATCCTCAGATAAAACTAGAAAGAAGTTTCTGAGAAACTTTGTGATGTGAATTCATCTCACAGAGTTACACCATTCTTTTCATTGAGCAGTTTGATAACACTGTTGTTGTGGAATCTGCAATAGGATATTTTGGAGTGCATTGAAGCCTATGGTGACAAAGGAAATATCCTCAGATAAAAACTAGAAAGAAGCTTTCTGAGAAACTTCTTTGTGATGTGTGAATTCATCTCACAAATATACACCTTCTTTTTTATGGAGCAGTTAGCTAACACTATTTTGTGGAATCTATAAAGGAGTATTCATGAGCACATTGAGGCCTATGGTGAAAATGGAAATATCCTCAGACAAAAACTAGAAAGAAACTTTCTGAGAAACTGCTTTGTGATTTGTGAATTCATCTCACAGAGTTACACATTTCTTTTCATGGAGCAGTTTGGTAACACTGTTTTTGGGGAATCTGAGAAGGGATATTTGAGTGCATTGAAGCCTATGGTGACAAAGGAAATATCCTCAGATAAAAACTAGAAAGAAGCTTTCTGAGAAAGTTCTTTGTGATGTGTGAATTCATCTCACAGAGTTACACCTTCTTTTCATGGAGCAGTTTGCTAACACTGTTTTCATGGAATCTGCAAAGGGATATTTAGGAGTGCATTGAGGCCTATGGTGAAAAGGAAATATCCTCAGATAAAAACTAGAAAGAAGCTTTCTGAGAAAGTTCTTTGTGATGTGTGAATTCATCTCACAGAGTTACACCTTTCTTTTCATGGAGCAGTTTGCTAACACTGTTTTGTGGAATCTGCAAAGGATATTTGGGAGCACATTGAAGCCTATGGTGACAAAGGAAATATCCTCAGATAAAACTAGAAAGAAGCTTTCTGAGAAAGTTCTTTGCGATGTGTGAATTCATCTTTCAGAGTTACACTTTCTTTTCATTGGAGCAGTTTGTTAACACTGTTTTTGGAATCTGCAAGGATATTTTGAGTGCATTGAAGCCTATGGTGACAAAGAAATATCCTCAGACAAAAACTAGAAAGAAGCTTTCTGAGAAACTGCTTTGTGATGTGTTAATTCATCTCACAGAGTTACATGATTCTTTTCATGGAGTAGTTTGGTAGCACTGTTTTTGGGGAATCTGAGAAGAGATATTTTGGATCACATTGAAGCCTATGGTGACAAAGGAAATATCCTCAGATAAAAACTAGAAAGAAGCTTTCTGAGAAACTTCTTTGTGATGTGTGAATTCATCTCACAGAGTTACACTTCTTTTCATTGAGCAGTTTGCTAACACTGTTTTCGTGGAATCTGCAAGGGATATTTGGAGTGCATTGAGGCCTATGGTGAAAAGGAAATATCCTCAGATAAAAACTAGAAAGAAGCTTTCTGAGAAACAGCTTTGTGATGTGAATTCATCTCACAGAGTTACACCATTCTTTTCATGAGCAGTTTGGTAGCACTGTTTTGGGAATCTGAGAAGGATATTTTGGAGCATTGAAGCCTATGGTGACAAGGAAATATCCTCAGATAAAAACTAGAAAGAAGCTTTCTGAGAAACTGCTTTGTGATTTGTGAATTCATCTCACAGAGTTACACCTTTCTTTCCATGGAGCAGTTTGCTAACACTGTTTTCGTGGAATCTGCAAAGGGATATTTGGGAGCACATTGAGGCCTATGGTGAAAAGGAAATATCCTCAGATAAAAACTAGAAAGAAGCTTTCTGAGAAACTGCTTTGTGATGTGTTAATTCATCTCACAGAGTTACACTTCTTTTCATGGAGCAGTTTGGTAGCACTGTTTTGGGGAATCTGAAAGGATATTTTGGATCACATTGAAGCCTATGGTGAAAAGGAAATATCCTCAGATAAAAACTAGAAAGAAGCTTTCTGAGAAAGTTCTTTGTGATGTGTGAATTCATCTCACAGAGTTACACCTTTCTTTTCATGGAGCAGTTTCTAACACTGTTTTCTTGGAATCTGCAAAGGATATTTGGAGTGCATTGAAGCCTATGGTGACAAGGAAATATCCTCAGATAAAAACTAGAAAGAAGTTTTCTGAGAAACTGCTTTGTGATGTGTGAATTCATCTCACAGAGTTACACCATTCTTTTCATTGAGCAGTTTGATAACACTGTTTTCTTGGAATCTGCATTGGCATATTTCAGAGAGCATTGAAGCTTATGGTGACAAAGGAAATATCCTCATATAAAAACTAGAAAGAAACTTTCTGAGAAACTGCTTTGTGATGTGTTAATTCATCTCACAGAGTTACATTCTTTTCATGGAGCAGTTTGCTAACACTGTTTTGTGGAATCTGCAAAGGATATTTGGGAGTGCATTGAGGCCTATAGTGAAAAAGGAAATATCCTCATAAAACTAGAAAGAAACTTTCTGAGAAACTGCTTTGTGATTTGTGAATTCATCTCACAGAGTTACATGATTCTTTTCATGGAGCAGTTTGGTAGCACTGTTTTGGGGAATCTGAGAAGGGATATTTTGGATCACATTGAAGCCTATGGTGACAAAGGAAATATCCTCAGATAAAAACTAGAAAGAAACTTTCTGAGAAAGTTCTTTGTGATGTGTGAATTCATCTCACAGAGTTACACCATTCTTTTCATTGAGCAGTTTGCTAACACTGTTTTCATGGAATCTGCAATGGGATATTTTGGAGTGCATTGAGGCCTATGGTGAAAAGGAAATATCCTCAGATAAAAACTAGAAAGAAGCTTTCTGAGAAACTTCTTTGTGATGTGTGAATTCATCTCACAGAGTTACATGTTCTTTTCATGGAGCAGTTTGTAACACTGTTTTGGGGAATCTGAGAAGGAATATTTTGGATCACATTGAAGCCTATGGTGAAAAGGAAATATCCTCAGATAAAAACTAGAAAGAAGCTTTCTGAGAAACTGCTTTGTGATGTGTGAATTCATCTCACAGAGTTACACTGTTTTTGTGATGTGTGAATTCATCACAGAGTTACATGTTCTTTTCATGGAGCAGTTTGCTAACACTGTTTTCATGGAATCTGCAAGGATATTTGGGAGTGCATTGAGGCCTATGGTGAAAAGGAAATATCCTCAGACAAAAACTAGAAAGAAGCTTTCTGAGAAACTGCTTTGTGATGTGTGAATTCATCTCACAGAGTTACACCATTCTTTTCATTGAGCAGTTTGATAACACTGTTTTCATGGAATCTGCAATAGGATATTTGGGAGTGCATTGAAGCCTATGGTGACAAAGGAAATATCCTCAGATAAAAACTAGAAAGAAACTTTCTGAGAAACTGCTTTGTGATGTGTGAATTCATCTCACAGAGTTACACTGTTCTTTTCATTGAGCAGTTTGTTAACACTGTTTTCATGGAATCTGCAAAGGATATTTGGAGCACATTGAAGCCTATGGTGAAAAGGAAATATCCTCAGATAAAACTAGAAAGAAGCTTTCTGAGAAACTGCTTTGTGATGTGTGAATTCATCTCACAGAGTTACAGCATTCTTTTCATGGAGCAGTTTGGTAGCACTGTTTTGGGGAATCTGATAAGGGATATTTTGGATCACATTGAAGCCTATGGTGAAAAAGGAAACATCTTCAGATAAAAACTAGAGAGAGATGTTCTGAGAAACTGTTTTGGGATGTGTGTATTCATCTCACAGAGTTCCATGATTCTTTTCTTGGAGCAGTTTGCTAACTCTGTTTTCCTGGAATAAGCAATAGGATACTTGGGATTGCATTGAAGCCTATGGTGACAAAGGAAATATCCTCAGACAGAAACCAAAAAGAAGCTTTCTGAGAAACTGATTTGTGATGTTGAATTCATCTCACAGATTTACACCTTTCTTTTGATGGAGCAGTTTGCTAACGCTATTTTGTGGAATCTGCAAAGAGATATTTGTGAGTGCATAGAAGCCTATGGTGAACAAGGAAATACCCTCAGACAAACACTAGAAAGAAGCTTTCTGAGAAACTGCTTTGTGATTTCTGAATTCATCTCACAGAGTTACATGATTCTTTTCATGGATCAGTTTGGTAACAGTGTTTTTGGGGAATCTGAGATAGGATATTTTGGAATGCATTGAAGCCTATGGTGACAAAGGAAATATCCTCAAATAAAAACTAGCAGCTTTCTGAAACTGCTTTGTGATATGTGAATTCATCACAGAGTTACATTCTCTTTATTGAGTATTTTGATAACACTGTTTTTGTGGAATCTGCAATATCATATTTGGGAGTGCATTGAAGCCTATGGTGACAAAGGAAATATTCTCAGATTAAAATGAAAAAGAAGCCTTTCATGAAACTGCTTTGTGATGTGTGAATTCATCTCACAGAGTTACACTGTTCTTTTCATTGAGCAGTTTGCTAACACTGTTTTCTTGGAATCTGCAATGGGATATTTTGGAGCACATTGAAGCTTATGGTGACAAAGGAAATATCCTCAGATAAAAACTAGAAAGAAGCTTTCTGAGAAACTGCTTTGTGATGTGTGAATTCATCTCACAGAGTTACACCTTTCTTTTCATGGAGCAGTTTGGTAGCACTGTTTTGGGGAATCTGAGAAGGGATATTTGGGATCACATTGAAGCCTATGGTGAAAAGGAAATATCCTCAGAAAAACTAGAAAGCTTTCTGAGAAACTTTGTGATGTGAATTCATCTCACAGAGTTACATTCTTTTCATGAGCAGTTTGCTAACACTGTTTTCGTGGAATCTGCAAAGGATATTTGGGAGCACCTTGAGGCCTATGGTGAAAAGGAAATATCCTCAGATAAAAACTAGAAAGAAGCTTTCTGAGAAACTGCTTTGTGATGTGTGAATTCATCTCACAGAGTTACATTCTTTTCATTGAGCAGTTTGTAACACTGTTTTCTTGGAATCTGCAATGGGATATTTTGGAGTGCATTGAAGCTTATGGTGACAAAGGAAATATCCTCAGACAAAAACTAGAAAGAAGCTTTCTGAGAACTGCTTTGTGATTTGTGAATTCATCTCACAGAGTTACACGATTCTTTTCATGGAGCAGTTTGGTAGCACTGTTTTGGGGGAATCTGAGAAGGGATATTTTGGATTGCATTGAGGCCTATGGTGAAAAGGAAATATCCTCAGATAAAAACTAGAAAAGCTTTCTGAGAAAGTTCTTTGTGATGTGTGAATTCATCTCACAGAGTTACACTTTCTTTTCATGGAGCAGTTTGCTAACACTGTTTTCGTGGAATCTGCAAAGGATATTTTGGAGCATTGAGGCCTATGGTGAAAAGGAAATATCCTCAGATAAAAACTAGAAGAAGCTTTCTGAGAAACTGCTTTGTGATGTGTGAATTCATCTCACAGAGTTACACTTTCTTTTCATTGAGCAGTTTGTTAACACTGTTTTCATGGAATCTGCAAAGGATATTTGGGAGTGCATTGAAGCCTATGGTGACAAAGGAAATATCCTCAGATAAAAACTAGAAAGAAGCTTCTGAGAAACTGCTTTGTGATGTGTGAATTCATCTCACAGAGTTACACCATTCTTTTCATTGGAGCAGTTTGTTAACACTGTTTTCTGGAATCTGCAAAGGATATTTGGAGCACATTGAAGCTTATGGTGACAAAGGAAATATCCTCAGATAAAAACTAGAAAGAAGCTTTCTGAGAAACTGCTTTGTGATGTGAATTCATCTCACAGAGTTACATTCTTTTCATGGAGCAGTTTGGTAACACTGTTTTTGGAATCTGAGAAGGGATATTTGGATCACATTGAAGCCTATGGTGAAAAGGAAATATCCTCAGATAAAAACTAGAAAGAAGCTTTCTGAGAAAGTTCTTTGTGATGTGAATTCATCTCACAGAGTTACACCTTTCTTTTCATTGAGCAGTTTGTAACACTGTTTTTGGAATCTGCAATGGGATATTTTGGAGCACATTGAAGCCTATGGTGAAAAGGAAATATCCTCAGATAAAAACTAAAAGAAGCTTTCTGAGAAACTGCTTTGTGATGTGTGAATTCATCTCACAGAGTTACACTTCTTTTCATTGAGCAGTTTGATAACACTGTTTTTGGAATCTGCAAAGGATATTTGGAGCATTGAGGCCTATGGTGACAAAGAAATATCCTCAGATAAAAACTAGAAAGAAGCTTTCTGAGAAAGTTCTTTGTGATGTGTCAATTCATCTCACAGAGTTACACCATTCTTTTCATTGAGCAGTTTGATAACACTGTTTTGTGGAATCTGCAAAGGATATTTGGGAGCACATTGAAGCCTATGGTGAAAAGGAAATATCCTCAGATAAAAACTAAAAGAAGCTTTCTGAGAAACTGCTTTGTGATGTGAATTCATCTCACAGAGTTACACCTTTCTTTTCATGGAGCAGTTTGCTAACACTGTTTTCATGGAATCTGCAAAGGATATTTGGAGCACATTGAGGCCTATGGTGAAAAGGAAATATCCTCAGATAAAAACTAGAAAGAAGCTTTCTGAGAAAGTTCTTTGTGATGTGTGAATTCATCTCACAGAGTTACACCTTTCTTTTCATGGAGCAGTTTGCTAACACTGTTTTCATGGAATCTGCAAAGGGATATTTGGGAGCACATTGAAGCCTATGGTGAAAAGGAAATATCCTCAGATAAAAACTAGAAAGAAGCTTTCTGAGAAACTGCTTTGTGATGTGTGAATTCATCTCACAGAGTTACATGTTCTTTTCATGGAGCAGTTTGGTAGCACTGTTTTGGGGAATCTGCAAAGGATATTTTGGATCATTGAAGCCTATGGTGACAAAGAAATATCCTCAGATAAAAACTAGAAAGAAGCTTTCTGAGAAACTTTGTGATGTGTGAATTCATCTCACAGAGTGACACCTTTCTTTTCATGGAGCAGTTTGCTAACACTGTTTTTGGAATCTGCAAAGGATATTTGGAGTGCATTGAGGCCTATGGTGACAAAGAAATATCCTCAGATAAAAACAAGAAAGAAGCTTTCTGAGAAACTGCTTTGTGATGTGTTAATTCATCTCACAGAGTTACACCTTTCTTTTCATGGAGCAGTTTGCTAACACTGTTTTTGTGGAATCTGCAAAGGATATTTGGGAGCACATTGAAGCCTATGGTGACAAAGGAAATATCCTCAGATAAAAACTAGAAAGAAGCTTTCTGAGAAACTGCTTTGTGATGTGTGAATTCATCTCACAGAGTTACACCATTCTTTTCATGGAGCAGTTTGATAACACTGTTTTTGGAATCTGCAAAGGATATTTGGAGTGCATTGAAGCCTATGGTGACAAAGGAAATATCCTCAGACAAAAACTAGAAAGAAGCTTTCTGAGAAACTGCTTTGTGATGTGTGAATTCATCTCACAGAGTTACACTTTCTTTTCATGGAGCAGTTTGCTAACACTGTTTTCTTGGAATCTGCAAGGGATATTTGGAGTGCATTGAAGCCTATGGTGACAAAGGAAATATCCTCAGATAAAAACTAGAAAGAAGCTTTCTGAGAAACTGCTTTGTGATGTGTGAATTCATCTCACAGAGTTACACTTCTTTTCATTGAGCAGTTTGGTAACACTGTTTTCTTGGAATCTGCAAGGGATATTTGAGCATTGAAGCTTATGGTGACAAAGGAAATATCCTCAGAAAAACTAGAAAGAAACTTTCTGAGAAACTGCTTTGTGATTTGTGAATTCATCTCACAGAGTTACACTTTCTTTTCATGGAGCAGTTTGGTAGCACTGTTTTTGGAATCTGAAAGGATATTTTGGATCATTGAAGCCTATGGTGACAAAGGAAATATCCTCAGATAAAAACTAGAAAGAAGTTTTCTGAGAAACTGTTTTGTGATGTGTGAATTCATCTCACAGAGTTACACCTTTCTTTTCATGAGCAGTTTGCTAACACTGTTTTCATGGAATCTGCAAAGGATATTTGGGAGTGCATTGAGGCCTATGGTGAAAAGGAAATATCCTCAGATAAAAACTAGAAAGAAGCTTTCTGAGAAACTCTTTGTGATGTGTGAATTCATCTCAGAGTTACACTTTCTTTTCATGGAGCAGTTTGTAACACTGTTTTGTGGAATCTGAAAGGATATTTGGAGCATTGAGCCTATGGTGAAAAGGAAATATCCTCAGATAAAAACTAGAAAGAAGCTTTCTGAGAAACTGCTTTGTGATTTGTGAATTCATCTCACAGAGTTACACTTTCTTTTCATGGAGCAGTTTGGTAACACTGTTTTTGGAATCTGAAGGGATATTTTGGAGTGCATTGAAGCTATGGTGACAAAGGAAATATCCTCAGATAAAAACTAGAAAGAAGCTTTCTGAGAAACTGCTTTGTGATGTGTGAATTCATCTCACAGAGTTACATGATTCTTTTCATGGAGCAGTTTGCTAACACTGTTTTGTGGAATCTGCAAAGGATATTTGGGAGTGCATTGAGCCTATGGTGACAAAGAAATATCCTCAGATAAAAACTAGAAGAAGCTTTCTGAGAAACTGCTTTGTGATGTGTGAATTCATCTCACAGAGTTACACTTTCTTTTCATGGAGCAGTTTAACACTGTTTTGTGGAATCTGCAAAGGATATTTTGGAGTGCATTGAAGCCTATGGTGAAAAGGAAATATCCTCAGAAAAACTAGAAAGAAGTTTTCTGAGAAACTGCTTTGTGATGTGTGAATTCATCTCACAGAGTTACACTTTCTTTTCATGAGCAGTTTGCTAACACTGTTTTTGGAATCTGCAAAGGATATTTTGGAGTGCATTGAAGCTATGGTGAAAAAGGAAATATCCTCAGATAAAACTAGAAAGAAGTTTTCTGAGAAACTGTTTTGTGATGTGTGAATTCATCTCACAGAGTTACATTTCTTTTCATGGAGCAGTTTGCTAACACTGTTTTGTGGAATCTGCAAAGGATATTTGGGAGTGCATTGAGGCCTATGGTGACAAAGAAATATCCTCAGATAAAAACTAGAAAGAAGCTTTCTGAGAAACTGTTTTGTGATGTGTGAATTCATCTCACAGAGTTACACTTTCTTTTCATGGAGCAGTTTGCTAACACTGTTTTTGGAATCTGCAAGGGATATTTTGGATCACATTGAAGCCTATGGTGAAAAGGAAATATCCTCAGATAAAAACTAGAAAGAAGCTTTCTGAGAAACTGCTTTGTGATGTGTGAATTCATCTCACAGAGTTACACCTTTCTTTTCATGAGCAGTTTGCTAACACTGTTTTTGGAATCTGCAAAGGATATTTTGGAGCATTGAAGCTTATGTTGACAGAGGATATATCCTCAGATAAAAACGAGAAAGAAGCTTTCTGAGAATCTGCTTTCTGGTGTGTGAAATCGTCTCACAGAGTTACACTTTCTTCTTATGGAGCAGTTTGCTAACACTGTTTTTGGAATCTGCAAGGATATTTTGGATCACATTGAAGCCTATGGTGAAAAGGAAATATCCTCAAATAAAAACTAGAAAGAAGCTTTCTGAGAAACTTCTTTGTGATGTGCGAATTCATCTCACAGAGTTACACCTTTCTTTTCATGAGCAGTTTCCTAACACTGTTTTTGGAATCTGCAAAGGATATTTTGGAGCATTGAAGCTTATGGTGACAAAGGAAATATCCTCAGATAAAAACTAGAAAGAAGCTTTCTGAGAAACTGCTTTGTGATGTGTGAATTCATCTCACAGAGTTACACCTTCTTTTCATTGAGCAGTTTGCTAACACTGTTTTCATGGAATCTGCAAGGGATATTTGAGTGCATTGAAGCTTATGGTGACAAAGGAAATATCCTCAGAAAAACTAGAAAGAAGCTTTCTGAGAAACTGCTTTGTGATGTGAATTCATCTCACAGAGTTACATGTTCTTTTCATGGAGCAGTTTGTAGCACTGTTTTGGGGAATCTGAGAAGGATATTTGGGAGCACATTGAAGCTATGGTGACAAAGGAAATATCCTCAGATAAAAACTAGAAAGAAGCTTTCTGAGAAACTGCTTTGTGATGTGTGAATTCATCTCACAGAGTTACACTTCTTTTCATTGAGCAGTTTGATAACACTGTTTTGGGGAATCTGAAAGGGATATTTGGGAGTGCATTGAAGCCTATGGTGACAAAGGAAATATCCTCAGGAAAAAAACTAGAAAGAAGCTTTATGCGGAAATTCTTTGTGATGTGTGAATTCATCTCACAGAGTTACACTTTCTTTTCATGGAGCAGTTTGCTAACACTGTTTTGTGGAATCTGCAAGGATATTTTGGAGTGCATTGAGGCCTATGGTGAAAAGGAAATATCCTCAGATAAAAACTAGAAAGAACTTTCTGAGAAACTGCTTTGTGATGTGTGAATTCATCTCACAGAGTTACACCATTCTTTTCATTGAGCAGTTTGTTAACACTGTTTTGTGGAATCTGCAAGGATATTTTGGAGCACATTGAAGCTTATGGTGACAAAGGAAATATCCTCAGATAAAAACTAGAAAGAAGTTTTCTGAGAAACTTTGTGATGTGTGAATTCATCTCACAGAGTTACACTTTCTTTTCATGAGCAGTTTGCTAACACTGTTTTTGGAATCTGCAAGGATATTTGGAGCACATTGAGCCTATGGTGAAAAGGAAATATCCTCAGATAAAAACTAGAAAGAAGCTTTCTGAGAAACTGCTTTGTGATGTGAATTCATCTCACAGAGTTACACTTTCTTTTCATGGAGCAGTTTGTAACACTGTTTTGTGGAATCTGCAAAGGATATTTGGAGTGCATTGAGCCTATGGTGACAAAGGAAATATCCTCATATAAAAAGTAGAAAGAAGCTTTCTGAGAAAGTCCTTTGTGATGTGTGAACTCATCTCACAGTGTTACAACGTTATTTTCATTGAGCAGTTTGATAACATTGTTTTCAAGGAATTTGCAACAGGATATTTGGGAGTGCATTGAAGCCTATGGTGACAAAGGAAATACCGTCAGAGAAAAACTAGAAAGAAGCTTTCTGAGAAACTCTTCATGACGTGTGAATTCATTACAAGGAGTTACATCTTTCCTTTAATGGAGCAGTTTCCTAACACTGTTTTTGGAATCTGCAAAGGATATTTGAGCACATTGAAGCCTATGGTGACAAAGAAATATCCTTAGATAAAAACTAGAAAGACACATTCTGAGAAACTGCTTTGTGACGTGGGAATTCATCTCACAGACATACACCATTCCTTTCTTTGAACAGTTTGTTAACACTGTTTTCGTGGAATCTGTAAAGGGTTATTTTGGAGAACATTGAAGTTTAAGATGGCAAAGGAAATACCCTCATATAAAAACTAGAAGGAATTTTTCTGAGTAAATGCTTTTTGATGTGTTAGTTCATCTCACAGAGTTACAAGATTCTTTTAATGGATCAGTTTGTTAGCACTGTGTTCCTAGAATCTGCAAGGGATATTTGGAGCACATTGAGGCCTATGGTGAAAAGGAAATATCCTCAGATAAAAACTAAAAGAAGTTTTTTGAGAAAGTTCTTTGGGATGTGTGAATTCATCTCACAGGGTTAAAACTTTTTCCTCCATGGAGCAGTTTGCTAACACTGTTTTCGTGGAATCTGCAAAGGATATTTGGGAGCACATTGAGGCCTATGGTGAAAAAGGAAATATCTTCAGATAAAAACTAGAAAGAAGCTTTCTGAGAAAGTGCTTTGTGATGTGTGAATTCATCTCACAGAGTTACACTGTTCTTTTCATTGAGCAGTTTGCTAACACTGTTTTTGGAATCTGCAAAGGATATTTGGGAGTGCATTGAAGCCTATGGTGACAAAGGAAATATCCTCAGACAAAAACTAGAAAGAAGTCTTCTGAGAAACTGCTTTGTGATTGTGAATTCATCTCACAGAGTTACACTTTCTTTTCATGGAGCAGTTTGGTAACACTGTTTTGTGGAATCTGAGAAGGATATTTTGGATTGCATTGAAGCCTATGGTGACAAGGAAATATCCTCAGATAAAAACTAGAAAGCTTTCTGAGAAAGTTCTTTGTGATGTGTGAATTCATCTCACAGAGTTACACCTTTCTTTTCATGGAGCAGTTTGCTAACACTGTTTTGTGGAATCTGCAAAGGATATTTTGGAGCATTGAAGCCTATGGTGAAAAGGAAATATCCTCAGATAAAAACTAGAAAGAAGCTTTCTGAGAAACTGCTTTGTGATGTGTGAATTCATCTAACAAAGTTACACTGTTCTTTTCATGAGCAGTTTGCTAACAGTGTTTTTGTTGAATCTGCAAAGGATATTTGGGAGTGCATTGAGGCCTATGGTGACAAAGGAAATATCCTCAGATAAAAACTAGAAAGAAGCTTTCTGAGAAACTTCTTTGTGATGTGTGAATTCATCTCACAGAGTTACACTGTTCTTTTCATTGAGCAGTTTGCTAACACTGTTTTCTTGGAATCTGCAAAGGATATTTCAGAGCACATTGAAGCTTATGGTGACAAGGAAATATCCTCAGAAAAACTAGAAAGAAGTTTTCTGAGAAACTGCTTTGTGATTTGTGAATTCATCTCACAGAGTTACACATTCTTTTCATGGATCAGTTTGGTAGCACTGTTTTTGGGGAATCTGAGAAGGGATATTTTGGATCACATTGAAGCCTATGGTGACAAAGGAAATATCCTCAGATAAAAACTAGAAAGAAGCTTTCTGAGAAAGTTCTTTGTGATGTGTTAATTCATCTCACAGAGTTACACCTTTCTTTTCATGGAACAGTTTGCTAACACTGTTTTGTGGAATCTGCAAAGGATATTTGGAGTGCATTGAGGCCTATGGTGAAAAGAAATATCCTCAGATAAAAACTAGAAAGAAGCTTTCTGAGAAACTGCTTTGTGATGTGTGAATTCATCTCACAGAGTTACACCATTCTTTTCATTGAGCAGTTTGATAACACTGTTTTTGTGGAATCTGCAATAGGATATTTGGAGTGCATTGATGCCTATGATGACAAAGAAATTATCCTCAGAGACATACAAAAAAGAAACTTTCTGAGAAACTGCTTTGTGATATGTGGATTCATCTCACAGAGTTACACTGTTCTTTTCATTGAGCAGTTTGCTAACACTGTTTTTGGAATCTGCAATGGGATATTTGGAGTGCATTGAAGCTTATGGTGACAAAGGAAATATCCTCAGACAAAAACTAGAAAGAAACTTTCTGAGAAACTGCTTTGTGATTTGTGAATTCATCTCACAGAGTTACATGATTCTTTTCATGGAGCAGTTTGGTAGCACTGTTTTTGGGGAATCTGAGAAGGATATTTTGGATCATTGAAGCCTATGGTGACAAAGGAAATATCCTCAGATAAAAACTAGAAAGAAGCTTTCTGAGAAAGTTCTTTGTGATGTGTGAATTCATCTCACAGAGTTACACCTTTCTTTTCATGGAGCAGTTTGCTAACACTGTTTTCATGGAATCTGCAAGGATATTTGGAGTGCATTGAGGCCTATAGTGAAAAGGAAATATCCTCAGATAAAAACTAGAAAGAAGCTTTCTGAGAAACTGCTTTGTGATGTGTGAATTCATCTCACAGAGTTACACCTTTCTTTTCATGGAGCAGTTTGCTAACACTGTTTTCATGGAATCTGCAAAGGGATATTTGGAGTGCATTGAAGCCTATGGTGACAAAGAAATATCCTCAGATAAAAACTAGAAAGAAGCTTTCTGAGAAACTGTTTTGTGATGTGTGAATTCATCTCACAGAGTTACACCATTCTTTTCATTGAGCAGTTTGATAACACTGTTTTTGTGGAATCTGCAATAGGATATTTGGGGGCACATTGAAGCCTATGGTGACAAAGGAAATATCCTCAGATAAAAACCAAAAAGAAGCTTTCTGAGAAACTGCTTTGATGTGTGAATTCATCTCACAGAGTTACACTTTCTTTTCATGGAGCAGTTTGATAACACTGTTTTTGGAATCTGAAAGGATATTTGGAGCACATTGAGGCCTATGGTGAAAAGGAAATATCCTCAGATAAAAACTAGAAAGAAGTTTTCTGAGAAACTTTGTGATGTGTGAATTCATCTCACAGAGTTACACATTCTTTTCATTGAGCAGTTTGCTAACACTGTTTTCTTGTAATCTGCAAAGGATATTTGAGCACATTGAAGTTTATGGTGACAAAGGAAATATCCTCAGACAAAAACTAGAAAGAAGCTTTCTGAGAAACTGCTTTGTGATGTGTAATTCATCTCACAGAGTTACACTTTCTTTTCATGGAGCAGTTTGCTAACACTGTTTTTGGAATCTGCAAAGGATATTTGGAGCACATTGAAGCCTATGGTGACAAAGGAAATATCCTCAGATAAAAACTAGAAAGAAGCTTTCTGAGAAACTTTGTGATGTGAATTCATCTCACAGAGTTACACTTCTTTTCATGGAGCAGTTTGCTAACACTGTTTTTGGAATCTGCAAAGGGATATTTTGGAGCACATTGAGCCTATGGTGACAAAGGAAATATCCTCAGATAAAAACTAGAAAGAAGCTTTCTGAGAAACTGCTTTGTGATGTGAATTCATATCACAAAGTTACACTGTTCTTTCCATTGAGTAGTAGGTTAACACTGTTTTCTTGTAATCTGCGATGGGATATTTTGGAGTACATTGAAGCTTAAGGTGAGAAAGGAAATATTCTCAGACAAACACTAGAAAGAAGCTTCTGAGAAACTGCTTTGTGATTTCTGAACTCATCTCACAGAGTTACACCATTCTTTTCATTGAGCAGTTTGTTAACACTGTTTTGGGGAATCTGAGAAGGGATATTTTGGATTGCATTGAAGCCTATGGTGAAAAGGAAATATCCTCAGATAAAAACTAGAAAGAAGCTTTCTGAGAAACTGCTTTGATTTGTGAACTCATCTCACAGAGTTGCACAATTCTTTTCATGGAGCAGTTTGGTAGCACTCTTTTTGGAATCTGCAAAGGGATATTTTGGATTGCATTGAAGCCTATGCTGACAAAGGAAATATCCTCAGATAAAAACTAGAAAGAAGGTTTCTGAGAAACTGCTTTGTGATGTGAATTCATCTCACAGAGTTACACTTTCTTTTCATTGAGCAGTTTGTAACACTGTTTTGTGGAATCTGCAATGGGATATTTGGAGCACATTGAGCCTATGGTGACAAAGGAAATATCCTCAGATAAAAACTAGAAAGAAGCTTTCTGAGAAACTTTTGTGATGTGAATTCATCTCACAGAGTTACACTTTCTTTTCATTGAGCAGTTTGCTAACACTGTTTTGTGGAATCTGCAATGGGATATTTGGAGCATTGAGCCTATGGTGAAAAGGAAATATCCTCAGATAAAAACTAGAAAGAAGCTTTCTGAGAAACTGCTTTGTGATGTGTGAATTCATCTCACAGAGTTACATGTTCTTTTCATGGAGCAGTTTGGTAACACTGTTTTTGGGAATCTGCAAGGGATATTTGGAGCATTGAAGCCTATGGTGACAAAGGAAATATCCTCAGATAAAAACCAGAAAGAAGCTTTCTGAGAAACTGCTTTGTGATGTGTGAATTCATCTCACAGAGTTACACCTTTCTTTTCATTGAGCAGTTTGATAACACTGTTTTCTGGAATCTGCAAAGGATATTTGAGCACATTGAAGTTTATGGTGACAAAGAAATATCCTCAGAAAAACTAGAAAGATTCTTTCTAAGAAACTGCTTTGTGATGTTGTAATTCATCTCACAGAGTTACATGATTCTTTTCATGGATCAGTTTGGTAGCACTGTTTTTGGGGAATCTGAGAAGGGATATTTTGGATCATTGAAGCCTATGGTGACAAAGGAAATATCCTCAGATAAAAACTAGAAAGAAGCTTTCTGAGAAACTGCTTTGTGATGTGTGAATTCATCTCACAGAGTTACACCTTTCTTTTCATGGAGCAGTTTGCTAACACTGTTTTCCTGGAATCTGCAAAGGGATATTTGGAGTGCATTGAGGCCTATGGTGACAAAGGAAATATCCTCAGATAAAAACTAGAAAGAAGCTTTCTGAGAAACTGCTTTGTGATGTGTGAATTCATCTCACAGAGTTACACTGTTCTTTTCATGGAGCAGTTTGTAGCACTGTTTTGTGGAATCTGCAATGGGATATTTGGAGTGCATTGAAGCTTATGGTGACAAAGGAAATATCCTCAGAAAAACTAGAAAGAAGCTTTCTGAGAAACTTTTGTGATGTGTGAATTCATCTCACAGAGTTACACATTCTTTTCATGGAGCAGTTTGTTAACACTGTTTTTGGAATCTGCAAAGGGATATTTGGGAGTGCATTGAAGCCTATGGTGAAAAGGAAATATCCTCAGATAAAAACTAGAAAGAAACTTTCTGAGAAACTTTGTGATGTGTGTGAATTCATCTCACAGAGTTACACCTTCTTTTCATTGAGCAGTTTGTTAACACTGTTTTCATGGAATCTGCAAGGATATTTTGGATCATTGAAGCCTATGGTGACAAAGGAAATATCCTCAGATAAAAACTAGAAAGAACTTTCTGAGAAACTTTGTGATGTGTGAATTCATCTCACAGAGTTACATTTCTTTTCATGGAGCAGTTTGGTAGCACTGTTTTGGGAATCTGAGAAGGGATATTTTGGATCACATTGAAGCCTATGGTGACAAAGGAAATATCCTCAGATAAAACCAGAAAGAAGCTTTCTGAGAAAGTTCTTTGTGATGTGTGAATTCATCTCACAGAGTTACACCTTTCTTTTCATGGAGCAGTTTGCTAACACTGTTTTTGTGGAATCTGCAAAGGGATATTTGGAGTGCATTGAGGCTATGGTGAAATAGGAAATATCCTCAGATAAAAACTAGAAAGAAGCTTTCTGAGAAACTGCTTTGTGATGTGTGAATTCATCACAGAGTTACACCATTCTTTTCATTGAGCAGTTTGATAACACTGTTTTCGTGGAATCTGCAAAGGGATATTTGGAGGGCATTGAAGCCTATGGTGACAAAGGAAATATCCTCAGATAAAAACCAAAAAGAAGCTTTCTGAGAAACTGCTTTGTGATGTGAATTCATCTCACAGAGTTACACTTTCTTTTCATTGAGCAGTTTGTAACACTGTTTTTGGAATCTGCAAGGATATTTGGAGCACATTGAAGCTATGGTGAAAAGGAAATATCCTCAGATAAAAACTAGAAAGAAGTTTTCTGAGAAACTGCTTTGTGATGTGTGAATTCATCTCACAGAGTTACACATTCTTTTCATGGAGCAGTTTGGTAACACTGTTTTGGGGAATCTGAGAAGGATATTTGAGCATTGAAGCCTATGGTGAAAAGGAAATATCCTCAGATAAAAACAAGAAAGAAGCTTTCTGAGAAACAGCTTTGTGATGTGTGAATTCATCTCACAGAGTTACACTTTCTTTTCATGCAGCAGTTTTCTAACACTGTTTTCATGGAATCTGCAATAGGATATTTGGGAGTGCATTGAAGCCTATGGTGACAAAGGAAATATCCTCAGATAAAAACTAGAAAGAAGCTTTCTGAGAAACTGCTTTGTGATGTGTGAATTCATCTCACAGAGTTACACCTTTCTTTTCATTGAGCAGTTTTCTAACACTGTTTTCATGGAATCTGCAAAGGGATATTTGGGAGTGCATTGAGGCCTATGGTGAAAAAGGAAATATCCTCAGACAAAAACTAGAAAGAAGATTTCTGAGAAACTGCTTTGTGATTTGTGAATTCATCTCACAGAGTTACATGATTCTTTTCATGGAGCAGTTTGTAACACTGTTTTGTGGAATCTGAGAAGGATATTTTGGATCACATTGAAGCCTATGGTGAAAAGGAAATATTCTCAGATAAAAACTAGAAAGAAGCTTTCTGAGAAACTGCTTTGTGATGTGTGAATTCATCTCACAGAGTTACACCTTTCTTTTCTTGGAGCAGTTTGCTAACACTGTTTTCGTGGAATCTGCAAAGGGATATTTGGGAGCACATTGAGGCCTATGGTGAAAAAGGAAATATCCTCAGACAAAAACTAGAAAGAAACTTTCTGAGAAACTGCTTTGTGATGTGTGAATTCACCTCACAGAATTACACTGTTCTTTTCATTGAGCAGTTTTCTAACACTGTTTTGGGAATCTGCAAAGGGATATTTTGGATCATTGAAGCCTATGGTGACAAAGGAAATATCCTCAGATAAAAACTATAAAGAAGCTTTCTGAGAAACTTCTTTGTGATGTGTGAATTCATCTCACAGAGTTACATTTCTTTTCATGGAGCAGTTTGATAACACTGTTTTGGGGAATCTGAAGGATATTTGGAGCATTGAGGCCTATGGTGAAAAGGAAATATCCTCAGATAAAAACTAGAAAGAAGCTTTCTGAGAAACTTTGTGATGTGAATTCATCTCACAGAGTTACATTCTTTTCATTGAGCAGTTTGATAACACTGTTTTGTGGAATCTGCAAGGGATATTTGAGTGCATTGAAGCCTATGGTGACAAAGGAAATGTCCTCAGATAAATCCAAAAAGAAGCTTTCTGAGAGACTGCTTTGTGATGTGTGAATTGATCTCACAGAGTCATACTGTTCTTTTCATTGAGCAGTTTTCTTATGCTGTTTTCGTGGCATCTGCAATGGGATATTTCAGATCACATTAAAGCCTATGGTGACAGAGAAAATATCTTCAGACAAGAACTAGAAAGAAGCTTCCTGTGAATCTGCTATGTGATTTTAGAATTCATCTCAAAGAGTTACACCTTTCTTTTCATGGAGCATTTTGGTAGCACTGTTTTCTGGAATCTGCAAAGGATATTTGGAGTGCATTGAGGCCTATGGTGAAAAGGAAATATCCTCAGATAAAACTAGAAAGAAGCTTTCTGAGAAACTTCTTTGTGATGTGAATTCATCTCACAGAGTTACACATTCTTTTCATGGAGCAGTTTGTAGCACTGTTTTGGGGAATCTGAGAAGGATATTTGGAGTGCATTTAAGCCTATGGTGTAAAAGTAAATATCCTCAGATGAAAACTAGAAAGAAGCTTTCTGAGAAACCATTTTGTGATGTGTGAATTCATCTCACAGAATTACACTTTCCTTTTCATGGAGCAGTTTACTAACACTGTTTTTGGAATCTGCAAAGGATATTTGGGAGCATTGAGGCCTATGGTGAAAAGGAAATATCCTCAGATTAAAAACTAGAAAGAAGCTTTCTGAGAAATAGCTTAGTGATGAGTGAATTTATCTCACAGAGTTACACCTTCTTTTCATTGAGCAGTTTGCTAACACTGTTTTGTGGAATCTGCAAAGGATATTTTGGATCACATTGAAGCCTATGGTGACAAAGAAAATATCCTCAGATCAAAACTAGAAAGAAGCTTTCTGAGAAACTGCTTTGTGATGTGTGAATTCATCTCACAGAGTTACACCTTTCTTTTCATGGATCAGTTTGGTAGCACTGTTTTTGAAGAATCTGATAAGGAATATTTTGAATTGCATAGAAGTATGGTGGCAAAGGAAATATCCTGATAAAAAACTAGAAAGAGACTTTCTGAGAAAGTTCTTTGTGATGTGTGAATTCATCTCACAGAGTTACACTTTCTTTTCATGGAGCAGTTTGTAACACTGTTTTGTGGAATCTGAGAAGGATATTTGGGAGTGCATTGAGGCCTATGGTGAAAAGGGAAATATCCTCAGATGAAAACTAGAAAGAAGCTTTATGAGAAACTGCTTTGTGATGTGTGAATTCATCTCAGAGTTACACTGTTCTTTTCATTGAGCAGTTTGCTAACACTGTTTTCTTGGAATCTGCAAGGGATATTTCTGAGCTCATTGAAGCTTATGGTGACAAAGAAAATATCCTCAGATAAAACTAGAAAAAGCTTTCTGAGAAACTGCTTTGTGATGTGTGAATTCATCTCACAGAGTTACATGATTCTTTTCATGGAGCAGTTTGTAACACTGTTTTTGTGGAATCTGAGAAGGATATTTGGAGTGCATTGAAGCTATGGTGATGAAGGAAATATCCTCAGATAAAAACTAAAAAGAAGCTTTCTGAGAAACTGCTTTGTGATGTGTGAATTCATCTCACAGAGTTACACCATTCTTTTCATTGAGAAGTTTGCTAACACTGTTTTCTTGGAATCTGCAAAGGATATTTTGGAGTGCATTGAAGCCTATGGTGAAAAGGAAATATCCTCAGAAAAAACTAGAAAGAAGCTTTCTGAGAAATTACTTTGTGATGTGTGGATTCATCTCACAGAGTTGCAAGATGAATACACACACCACAAAGCAGTTTCACAGAAAGCTTCTTTCTAGTATTTCTCTGAGGATATTTCCTATGTCACTGTAAGCTTCATGGCACTGAGAAATATCCCATTGCAGATTTCAAGAAAACAGTGTTAGCAAGCTGATCAATGAAAAGAAATGTGTAACTCTGTGACTTGCATTCACACATCACTATGTAGTTTCTCAGAACACTTCTTTCCAGTTTTTATCTCAGAATATTTCTTTTTCACTGTCAACCTCAACGTGCTCCCAAATACCACTATGCGGATTCCACGAAAACAGTGTTAGCAAACTGCTTCATGAAGACAAAAGTGTAGCTCTGTGAGATGATTTCACACACCACCAAGCAGTTTCTGAGAAGGCTTCTCTCCAGGTTTTACCTGAGGATATTTCACTTTTCACCATGGGATTCAATGATATCCAAAATATCACCTCTGAGATTTCACAGAAAAAATGCTAGCAAACTGCTCCACGAAACAGTGGTGTAACTCTGAGAGATGATATCACACATCACAAAGCAGTTTCTCAGAATGTTTCTTTCTGGTTTTTGTCTGAAGATATTTCCTTTGGCCGTATAGTCTTCAAAGCAATCCGAAATATCAGTTCTCAGATTCCACAAAACAGGGCTCTCAAACAGCTCCACGAAAGACAGGTGTATCTCTGTTAGTTGAATTGACACATCACAAAGCAGTTTCTAAGAAAACTTTCCTTTCTCATCTGAGTTTATTTCTGGTCTCAAAGCGCCCACGTCTGTCCCATTGTAGATTCTGCAAAAATGCTGTTAGCAAGCTTCTCAATGAAAACAGTGCTGTAACTCTGTGAACTGAATTCACCTACAACAGAGCAGTTTCTCAGAGGGCTTCTCTGCAGTTTTTATCTGAGGATATTTCATTTTCCACCCTGGAATTCAACGATATCCAAAATATCACTCTGAGATTTCACAAAATCAATGCCAGCAAACTCCTCCATGAAAGACTGGTGTCACTGTGAAATGAATTCACACATCTCAAATCAGTTCCTCAGAAAGCTTAATTCTGCTTTTTATCTGAGGATAGTTCCTTTGTCCATAGAGTCTTCATAGTGATCCAAATTATCACTTCTCAGATTCCAAAGAAACAGTGCTAGCAAACGGCTCCTCGAAACACAGGTGTAACTCTAAGAGATGCAATCTCACATCACAAAGCTGTTTCTCCGAAGCGTCTTTCTGGATTTTATCTGAGATTTCCTTTGTCACAGTAAGCTTCATTGCACTAAGAAATATCCCATTGCAGATTTAAAGAACAGAGAGTTAGCACACTGATCAATGAAAAGAAAGGTGTAACTGTCTGATTTGCAGTCACACATCACAATGCAGTTTCTCAGAATGCTTCTTTCTCGTTTTTATTTGAAGATACTTCCTTTTTCAGCATAGGCTTCAATGCGATTCAAAATATCCCTTTCAGATTCCCCAAAAACAATGGTAAGAGACTGCTCCATGAAACGAAAGTGTAACTCGGTGAGATGAATTCAGATATCAGAAAGCAGTTTCTGAGAAATCGTTTTTCTACTTTTTATCTGAGGATATTTTCTTTTTCACCATAGCCCTCAATGCACTTCCAACTATCACTTTGCAGATTCCAAGAAAACATGTTAGCAAATTGCTTCATTGAGAGAAAGGTGTAACTCTGTGAGATGAATTCACACATCACAAAGAAGTTTCTCGGAGAGCTTCTTTCTAGGTTTATCTGAGGATATTTCCTTTTTCACTATAGGCCTCAAAGCATTCCCAAATATCACTTTACGGATTTCATGAAAACTGTGTTAGCAAACTGTCTCATTGAGAGGAAAGTGTAACTCTGTGAGATGAATTCACACGTCACAAAGAAGTTTCTCAGAAAGCTTCTTTCTAGTTTTTATCTGAGGATATTTCCTTTTTCACCATAGGCCTCAAAGTGCTCCCAAATATCACTTTGCAGATTCCACAAAAACAGTGTTAGCAAACTGCTTCATGAAAACAAAGGTATAACTATGTGCATTGAATTCACACATGACAAAGAAGTTTCTCAGAAAGCTTCTTTCAGTTTTATCTGAAGATATTTCCTTTGTCAGCATAGGCTTCAATGCGATCCAAAATATCCATTCTCAGATTCCCCAAAAACAGTGGTAACAGACTGCTCCATGAAGTGAAATTTTAACTCTCTGAGATGAATTCATTCATCATAAAGCAGTTTCTCAGAAAGCTTCTTTCTAGTTTTTATCTGAGGATATGTCCTTTTTCACCATAGGCCTCAATGTGTTCCCAAATATCACTTTACGCATTCCAGGAAAACTGCGTGAGTAAACTGTTCCATGAAGAGGACACTTTATCTCTGTGAGATGAATTCACACTTCACAAAATAATTTCTCAGAAAGCTTCTTTCTAGTTTTTATCTGAGGTATTTCCTTTTCACCATAGGACTCAATATGCTCCCAAATATCCTTGCAGATTCCAAGAAAACATGTTAGCAAATTGCTTCATGGAGAGAAAGGTTTAACTCTGTTATATGAATTCACATCACAAAACAGTTTCTCAGAAAGCTTCCTTCTAGTTTTTATCTGAGAATTTTTCCTTTGTCAACATAGGTTTCAATGAGATCAAAAACATCACTTCACAAATTGCCCAGAAACAGAGGTAACAGACTACTCCATGAAACCAAAGTGTAACTCTGTGGGAATAATTCACACATCAAAAAACAGTTTCTTAGTAAGCTTCTTTCTGGGTTTCATCTGAGGATATTTCCTTTTACACCATAGGTCTCAAACTGCTCATAAATATCACTTCGCAGATTCCACGAAAAGAGTGTTAGCAAACTGCTTCATGAAGAGAAATCTATAACTCTGAGATGAATTCGCACCTCACTAAGAAATTTCTCAGAAAACTTCTTTCTCATTTTTATTTGAGGATATTTCCTTTTACAACGTAGGCTTCAATGCGATCCAAACTATCCCTTTCAAATTCCCCAAAAAGAATGGTAAGAGACTGCTCCATGAAATGAAAGTGTAACTCTGTGAGATGAATTCAAATATCAGAAAGCAGTTTCTCAGAAAGCATCTTTCTAGTTTTTATCTGAGGATATTTCCTATTTCACCATAGCCCTCAATGTTCTCCCAAATACCACTTTGCAGATTCCACGAAAACCTGTTAGCAAAATGCTTCATTGAGAGGAAGGTGGAACTCTGTGAGATGAATTCATACATCACAAAGAAGTTTCTTAGAAAGCTTCTTTCTAGTTTTTATCTGAGGAGATTTCCTTTGTCAACATAGGTTTCAATGCGATCCAAAACATTACCTCAAAATTCCCCAAAACAGTGGTAACAGACTGTTACATGAAGTGAAATTTTATTTCTGTGAGATGAATTCACACATCACAAAGAAGTTTCTCAGAAAGCTTCTTTCTAGTTTTTACTGAGGATATTTCCTTTTTCACTATAGGCCTCAATGCGTTCCCAAATATCACTTTACGGATTCCACGAAAACTCTGTTAGCAAACTGCCTCATTGAGAGAAAAGTGTACCTCTGTGAGATGAATTCACATGTCACAAAGAAGTTTCTCATACAGATTCTTTCTAGATTTTTTCTGACGATATTTCCTTTGTCAACATAGGTTTCAATGCGATCCAAAATATTGCTACACAAATTCCCCAGAAACAGTGGTAACATTGTTCCATGAAACAAAAGTGTAACTCTGTGAGGAGAATTCACACATCAAAAAGCAGTTTCTGAGAAAGCTTCTTTCTGGTTTTTATCTGAGGATATTTCCTTTTTCACCATAGACTTCAAAGCGCTCCTAAATATCACTTTGCATATTCCATGAAACATATTAGCAAACTGTTTCATTGAGAGAAAAGTGTAACTTTGTGAGATGAATTCACACATCATCAAGAAGTTTCTCAGAAAACTTCTTTCTAGTTTTTATCTGAGGAGATTTCCTTTGTCAACATAGGTTTCAATGCGATCCAAAATATCGCCTCAAAAATTCCCCAAAAACAGGGTTAACAGCTCCATGAAGTGAAATTTTATCTCTGTTAGATGAATTCACACATCATAAAGCAGTTTCTCAGAAAGTTTCTTTCTGGTTTTTTTTTTTTTTTTTTTTTTTTTTGAGACGGAGTCTAGCTCTGTCACCCAGGCTGGAGTGCAGTGGCCAGATCTCAGCTCACTGCAAGCTCTGCCTCCCAGGTTTTTTATCTGAGGATATTTCCTTTTACACCATAGGTCTCAAAGTGCTCCCAAATATCACTTTGCAGATTCCACGAAAACAGTGTTAGCAAACTGCTTCATGAAGAGAAATGTGTAACTCGGTGAGATGAATTCACATCTCACAAAGAAATTTCTCAGAAGCTTCTTTCTCGTTTTTATTTGTGGATACTTCCTTTGTCAGCATAGGCTTCAATGCTATCCAAAATATCCCTTTCAGATTCCCCAAAAACAATGATAAGACACTGCTCCATGAAACGAAAGTGTAACTCTGTGAGATGAATTCAGATATCAGAAATCAGTTTCTCAGAAAGCGTCTTTCTAGTTTTTATTTGAGGATATTTCCTTTGTCAGTGCAGGCTTCAATGCTATCCAAAATATCCCATTCAGATTCCCCAAAAACAATGGTAAGAGACTGCTTCATGAAATAAAAGAGTAACTCTGTGAGATGAATTCAAGTGTCAGAAAGCAGTTTCTCAGAAAGTGTCTTTCTAGTTTTTATCTCAGGATATTTCCCTTTTCACCATAGCCCTCAATGCACTTCCAAATGTCACTTTGCAGATTCCACAAAAACATGTTAGCAAACTGCTTCATTGAGAGAAAGTATAACTCTGTGAGATGAATTCACATATTACAAAGAAGTTTCTCAGTAGCTTCTTTCTAGTTTTTATCTGAGGAGATATCCTTTGTCAACATAGGTTTCAATGCACTAAGAAATATCCCATTGCAGATTTCAAAAAAACAGTGTTAGCAAACTGATCAATGAAAAGAAAGGTGCAACTCTCTGAGTTGTAGTCACACATCACAATGAAGTTTCTCAGAATGCTTCTTTCTCGTTTTTATTTGAAGATACTTCCTTTTTCATCATAGGCCTTAATGCTATCCAAAATATCCCTTTCAGATTCCCAAAAACAATGGTAAGACACTGCTACATGAAAGAAAGTGTAACTCTGTGAGATGAATTCAGATATCAGAAATCAGTTTCTCAGAAAGCGTCTTTCTAGTTTTTATCTGAGGATATTTCCTTTTTCACCATAGCCCTCAATGTGCTCCCAAATATCACTTTGCAGATTCCATGAAAACAGTGTTAGCAAACTGCTGCATTGAGAGAAATTTGTAACTCTGTGAGATGAATTCACACATCACAAAGAAGTTTCTCAGAAAGCTTCTTTCAAGTTTTTATCTGAGGATATTTCCTTTGTCAACATAGGTTTCAATGCGATCCAAAATATCACATCACAAATTCCACACAAACAGTGGTAACAGACTGCTCCATGAAGTGAAATTTTAACTCTTTGAGATGAATTCACACATTACAAAGCATTTTCTCAGAAAGCTTCTTTCTAGTTTTTATCTGAAGAGATTTCCTTTTTCACCATAGCCTCAATGTGCTCCCAAATATTACTTTGCAGATTCCACGAAAACAGTGTTAGTTAACTGCTTCATGAAGAGAAACGTGTAACTCTGTGAGATGAATTCACAGGTCACAAAGAAGTTTCTCAGAAAGTTTCTTTCTAGTTTTTATCTGAGATATTTCCTTTTCACCATAGCCTCAATGTGCTCCAAATATCACTTCTGAGATTCCACAGAAATAGTGCTAGCAAACTCCTCCACAACAGAGTGTGTAACACTGTGAGATGAATTCACACATCATAAAGCAGTTTGTCAGAAAGTTTCTTTCTGGTTTTTATTTGAGGATATTTCTTTTGTCAATAGAGTCTTCATAGCGATCCAAAATATCACTTTTCAGATCCTACAAAAACAGTGCTAGCAAACGTCTCCATGAAATACAGGTGTAACTCTATGAAATGAATTCACACATCACAAAACAGTTTCTCAGAAAGCTTCATTCTGGTTTTTATCTGAGGATATTTCCCTTGGCCCTAGAGTCTTCAAAGCAATCCAAAATATCAGTTCTCAGATTCCACAAAAACAGGGCTATCAAACAGCTCCACGAAAGACAGCTGTATCTCTGTGAGTAGAATTCACAAATCACAAAGCAGTTTCTCAGAAAGCTTCTTTCTGTTTTTATCTGAGGATATTTTTCACCATAGGCCTCAATGCTCCCAAATATTACTTTGCAGATTCCATGAAAACAGTGTTAGCAAACTGCTCAATGAAAAGAAAGTGTAACTCTGTGAGCTGAATTCACACAACAGAGCAGTTTCTCAGAAAGCTTCTTTCCAGTTTTTATCTGAGGATATTTCCTTTTCACCATAGGTTTCAATGTGATCCAAAATATCCTTCTGAGATTCCACAAAACAGTGCTAGCAAACTCCATGAAAGGGTGGTGTCACTGTGAAATGAATTCACACATCACAAACCAGTTTCTCAGAAAGCTTCATTCTGGTTTTTATCTGAGGATATATCCTTTGTCCATAGAGTCTTCATAGTAATCCAAAATATCCTTCTCAGATTCCACAAAACAGTGTTAGCAAACTGCTCATGAAGAGAAAGTGTAACTCTGTGAGATGAATTCACACATCACAAAGCAGTTTCTCAGAAAGCTTCTTTCTGTTTTTATCTGAGTATATTTCCTTTTTCACCATAGGCCTCAATGCGTTCCCAAATATCACATTGCTGATTCCATGAAAACAGTGTTATCCAAGTGCTTCATGAAGAGAAATGTGTAACTATCTGAGATTAATTCACACATCACACAGAAGTTTCTCAGAAAGCTTCTTTCTTGTTTTTGTTTGAGGATATTTCCTTTGTCAGCGTAAGCTTCAATGCGATCTAAAATATCCCTTCTCAGATTCCACAATAACAGTGGTAGCAGACTGCCCCATGAAGAGAAATTTTACCTCTGTGAGATGAATTCACACATCATAAAGCACTTTCTCAAAAAGCGTCTTTCTAGTTTTTATCTGAGGATATTTCCTTTTCACCTGAGCCCTCAATGTGCTCCCAAATATCACTTTTCAGATTCCAAGAAAACATGTTAGCAAACTGCTTCATTGAGAGAAAGAGGTAACTCTGTGAGGTGAATTCACATCACAAGAAGTTTCTCAGAAAACTTCTTTCTACTTTTTATCTGAGGAGATTTCCTTTGTCAACATAGGTTTCAATGCAATCCAAAGTATCGCGTCACAAATTCTCCAAAAATAGTGGTAACAGACTGCTCCATAAAGTGAAATTTTAACTCTGTGAGATGAATTCACACATCACAAAGAGGTTTCTCAGAAAGCTTCTTTCTAGTTTTTATCTGAGGATATTTCCTTTTTCACCTGAGCCCTCAATGTGCTCCCAGATATCACTTTTCAGATTCCAAGAAAACATGTTAGCAAACTGCTTCATTGAGAGAAAGGGGTAACTCTGTGAGGTGAATTCACACATCACAAAGAAGTTTCTCAGAAAATTTCTTTCTAGTTTTTATCTGAGAATATTTCCTTTGTCAACATAGGTTTCAATGTGATCCAAAATATCGCTTCACAAATTCCTCAGAAACAGTGGTAACAAACTGATCCATGAAGTGAAATTTTAACTCTGAGATGAATTCACACATCACAAAGAAGTTTCTCAGAAAACTTCTTTCTAGTTTTTATCTGAGGAGATTTCCTTTGTCAACAAATGTTTCAATGTGATCCAAATATCACATCACAAATTCCACACAAGCAGTGGTAACAGACTGCTCCATGAGGTGAAATTTTAACTCTGTGAGATGAATTCACACATCACAAAGAAGTTTCTCAGAAAGTGTCTTTCTAGTTTTTATCAGAGGATATTTCCTTTTTCAGCATAGGCCTCAATGCATTCCCAAATATCACTTTGCAGATTCCACAAAAGCAATGTTAGCAAACTGCCTCATGACAGAAAGGTGTAACTCTGTGGGGTGAATTCACACGTCACAAAGAAGTTTCTCAGAAAGCTTCTTTCTAGTTTTTATCTGAGGATATTTCCTTTGTCAACATAGGTAACTATGCGATCCAAAATATGGCTTCAGAAATTCCCTAAAAACAGTGGTAACAGACTGCTCCATGAAACGAAAGTGCAATTCTGTGAGAAGAATTCACACATCTGAAAGCAGTTTCACAGAAAGCTTCTTTTGTTTTATCTGAGGATATTTCCTTTTTCACCATAGGCCTCAAAGCATTCCCAAATATCACTTTACGGATTCCACTAAAACTGTATTAGCAAACTGCTTCATGAAGAGAAAGGATTATCTTGGTGAGATGAATTCACACATCACAAAGCAGTTTCTCAGAAAGCTTCTTTCTAGTTTTTATCTGAGGATATTTCCTTTTTCACCATAGGCCTCAATTCATTCCCAAATATCACTTTGCAGATTCCATGAATACTGTGTTAGCAAATTGCTTCATTGAGAGAAAGTTGTAACTCTGTGAGATGAATTGATACATCACAAAGAAGTTTCTCAGAAAGCTTCTTTCTAGTTTTTATCTGAGCATAATTCCTTTTCAGCACCGCCTTAATGCATTCACAAATATCACTTTGGAGATTCCACGAAAACAGTGTTAGCAAACTGCTTCATTGAAAGAAAGGTGTAACTCTGTGAGATGAATTCACAGATTACAAAGAAGTTTCTCAGAAAGCTTCTTTCTAGTTTTTATCTGAGGATATTTCCTTTGTCAATGTATGTCTCAAAGCGATCCAAAATATGGCTTCAAAAATTCCCCAGAAACAGGGGTAACAGATTTCTCCATGAAACGAAAATGTAACTTTGTGAGAAGAACTCACACATCCAAAAGCAGTTTCTCAGAAAGCTTCTTTCTAGTTTTTATCTGAGGATATTTCCTTTTTCAACATACGCCTCAAAGCATTCCCAAATATCACTTTGCAGATTGCACTAAAACAGTGTTAGCAAACTGCTTCGTGAAGAGAAAGGTGAAAACTGTGAGATGAATTCACACATCACAAAGAAGTTTCTCAGAAAGATTCTTTCTCATTTTTATTTGAGGATATTTTCTTTGTCAATATAGGCTTCAATGTGATTCAAAGTATCCCTTTTCAGATTCCCCAAAAACTGTGATTAGAGACTGTTACATGAAACGAAAGTGTAACTCTATCAGATGAATTCTGATATCAGAAAGCAGTGTCTCAGAAAGCTTCTTGCTAGTTTTTATCTGAGGACATTTCCTGCTTCACCATAGGCCTGAATGTGCTCCTGAATGTCCCTTCGTGGATCTGTCCATGATGGAGTTCCAAAGTGTGTAATGTAAAGAAAGTTTTAACTATGTAGGATGAATAAACATATGTATCACAAAGCAACTTCACAGAAATCTTCTTCCCAGTATTTGTCTGAGGATATTTCCTTTTTCACCATAGCCGTCCATATGGTGAATGTCCCTTGGCAGCCTTTTCTCGAAAAGGAATTCCCCAATCCTCTATGAGAAGAAAGGTATAATTCTGTGAGTGGAATGCACACGTCACAAATCAGCTCCTTGGAAAGTTTCTATCTGAAGATATTTCCTTTTAACCATAAGCCTCAAAGTGCTCCCAAATATCCCTTCGCAGACTAAACGAAAACAGTGTTAGAATACTGCTCAATGAAAAGAGAAGCTGAACTGTGTGAGTGGAATTCACGTGACGCTGAGCAGTTTCACAAAAAGCTTCCTTCTGTTTTCTATCTGAGGTTATTTCCAGATATTCTAACGAGTGTTCCCAAATGTACTTTCTCAGATTCCACAGAAACAGTGATTTCAAACTGCTCAATCCAAAGAATGATTTAACTCTATGAGATGAATGCAAACATCACAAAAGTGTTGCTCAGAAAGCTTCTTTCCAATTTTCAACGGAAGACAGTTCCTTGCTCACCATAGGCCTCCAGCTGCCACTTAATATCCCTTTGCAGAGTCCTCAAAGACAGACTTTCCAAACTGGGCAATGTAGAGTAAGCTTTAACTCTGTGAAATGAATGCACATATCAGAGAACAGTTTCTTGGAACACTTCTTTCTGGTTTTATTTGAGGATATTTCACTTTTCACCATAGTCTTCAATGCACTCCGAAATATCACTTTTTCAGTTTTACAGGAACAGTGTTCAAACACTGCCTTATGAGAAAAGAGGTATAACTCCCTGAGTGGAATGCACACGTCACAAAGCAGTTTCTCAGAAAGCTTCTCTCCAGTTTTTATCTGAAGATATTTCCATTTTCACCATAGGCCTGAATGTACTCCTGAATGTCCCTTCACAGATCCGTCCATGACAGAGTTTCCAAGCTGAGAACTGTAAACAAAGTTTTATCAATGTGAGATGAATACACATAGCAAAAAGCAGATTCACAGAAAGCTTCTTTCCAGTTTTTATCTGAAGATATTTCCTTTTCACCATAGTCCTGAATGTGCTCCTGAATGTCCCTTCGTGGATCCGTCCATGACAGAGTTTCCAACTGTGTAATGTAAAGAAAGTTTTATCTATGTGAGATGAATACACATATCACAGAGCAGTTTCACAGAAAGCTTCTTTCCAGTTTTAGTCTGAGGCTATTTCCTTTTCACCATATTCATCAATATGCTCCCAAATATCCCTTGGTACCTTTTTCTCCAAAAGGGTTTCCCCATTGCTGTATGAGAAGAGAGGTATAACACTGTGAGTGGAATGCACATGTCACAAAGCAGTTCCTCTGAAAGCTTCTTTCCAGTTTCTATCTGAACATATTTCCTTTTTCACCATAAGTCTCAAAGTGCTTCCGAATATCCCTTCAAATGCTAAACATAAACAGTGTTAGAGAACTGCTCAATGAAAAGAGAACCTTAACTGAGTGAGAGGAATTCATACAACACATAACAGTTTCACAGAAAGCTTCCTTCTTGTTTTTATCTGAGGATATTTCTTTCTCCATATTCTAAGAGCATTCCCAAATGTCCTTCCTCAGATTCCATAGAAACAGTGATTTCAAACTGCTCAATCCAAAGAATGATTTAACTCTATGAGATGAATACACATATCACAGAGCAGTTTCACAGAAAGTTTCTTTCCAGTTTTGTCTGAGGATATTTCCTTTTCACCATAAGCCTCAAAGTGCTCCCAAATATCCCTTGGTACCTTTTTCTCCAAAAGGGTTTCATTGCTGTATGAGAAGAGAGGTATAACACTGTGAGTGGAATGCACATCACAAAGCAGTTTCTCAGAAAGCTTCTCCAGTTTCTATCTGAACATATTTCCTTTTCACCATAAGCCTCAAAGTGCTCCTGAATATCCCTTCATGCTAAACATAAACAGTGTTAGAAACTGCTCAATGAAAAGAGAAGCTTAACTGTGAGATGAATACACATATCACAGAGCAGTTTCACAGAAAGCTTCCTTCTGGTTTTTATCTGAGGATATTTCTTTCTCCATATTCTAAGAGCATTCCCAAATGTCCTTCCTCAGATTCCATAGAAACAGTGATTTCAAACTGCTCAATCCAAAGAATGATTTAACTCTATGTGATGAATACACACGTCACAAAGCAGTTGCTCAGAAAGCTTCTCTCCAGTTTTCAACGGAAGAAATTTCCTTTTCACCACAAGTCTCCGGATGCCAATTAATATCCCTTCACAGATTCCTCAAGAGAGAGTTTCCAAACTGGGCAACGTAGAGTAAGCTTTTTCTATGTGAAATAAATGCACATATTAGAGAGCATTTTCTTAGAACACTTCTTTCTGGGTTTTATTTGAGGATAGTTCACTTTTTGCCATAGTCTTTAAAGCACTCCAAAATATCACTTTTTCGGTTTTACAGGAACAGTGTTCAAACACTGCCTTATGAGAAAAGAGGTATAACTACCTGAGTGGAATGCACATTACAAAGCAGTTTCTCAGAGTTTCTCTCCTGTTTTTATCTGAAGATATTTCCTTTTCACCATAGGCCTGAATGTGCTCCTGAATGTCCCTTCACGGATCAGTCCATGATGGAGTTTCCAACTGTGTAATATAAAAAAGTTTTATCTATGTGAGATCAATAAGCATATCTATCACAAAGCAGTTTCACAGAAAGTTTCTTTCCAGTTTTTGTCTGATGATATTTCCTTTTCACCATAGTGATCCATATACTCCCGAATGTCCCATGGTAGCTTTTTCTCCAAAAGAGATTCTCCAATGATCTATGAGAAGAAAGGTATAACTCTGTGAGTGGAGTGCACACATCACAAAGCAGTTTCAGAAAGCTTCTTCCAGTTTTTATCTGAAGATATTTCCTTTTCACCACAGCCTGAAAGTGCTCTGAATATCCTTCACAGATTAAAGAAAAACAGTGTTAGAATACTGCTCAATGAGAAGAGAAGGTAAACTGTGCAAGTGGAATTCACGTGACACAGAGCAGTTTCACAGAAAGCTTCCTTCTGGTTTTTATCTGAGGGTATTTCTTTTTCAGCATATTCTTAGGAGCGTTCCAAAATGTCCTTTCTCAGGTTCCACAGAAACAGTGATTTCAAACTGCTCAATCCAAAGAATGATTTAACTCTATGAGATGAATACACACATCACAAAGCAGTTGCTCAGAAAGCTTTTCTCCAGTTTTCAATGGAAGACATCCTTATTCGTCACAGGCCTCCAAACGCCACTTAATATCCCTTCAGAATCCTCAAAGACAGACTTTCCAAACTGGGAAATGTAGAGTAAGCTTTAACTCTCTGAAATGAATGCACATGTCAGAGAGCAGTTTCTTAGAATGCTTCTCTCTGGGTTTTATTTGAGGATATTTCACTTTTTGCCATAGTCTTCAATGCACTCCAAAATATCACATTTTTGGTTTTACAGGGACAATGTTCAAACACTGCCTTATGAGAAAAGAGGTAAAACTCCCTGAGTGGAATGCACACATCACAAAGCAGTTTCTCAGAAAGCTTCTCTCCAGTTTTTATCTGAAGATATTTCCTTTTTCACCATAGGCCTGAATGTGCTCCTGAATGTCCCTTCGCAAATCCGTCCATGACGGCATTTCAAAACTGCATAATAGAAAGAAAGTTTTATCTATGTGAGATGAATAAACATATCTATCACAAAGCAGTTTCACAAAAAGCTTCTTTCCAGTTTTTGTGTGAGGATGTTTCCTTTTTCACCATAGCTGTCCATATATTCCTGAATGTCCCTTGATAGTGTTTTCTCCAAAGGGGATTATCCAATCCTCTATGAGAAAAAATGTATAACTCTGTGAGTGTAATGCACATCACATAGCAGCTCCTCGGAAATCTTCTCTCCAGTTTCTATCTGAAGATATTTCCGTTTTCTTCATAAGCCTCAAAGCACCCAATATCCCTTAGCTGACTAAACTAAAACAGTGTGAGAATACTGCTCAATGAAAACAGACGCTTAACTGTGTGAGTGGAATTCACAGAACACAGAGTAGTTTCACAGAAAACTTCCTTCTGGTTTTTATCAGAGGGCATTTATTTTAGGCACATTCTTAAGAGCATTCCCAAATGTCTGTTCTCTGGTTCCACAGAACCAGTGATTTCAAACTGCTCAATCCAAAGAATGATTTAACTCTATGAGATGAATACACATCACAAAGCAGTTGCTCAGAAAGCTTCTTCCAGTTTTCATCTGAAGACATTTCCTTTTCACCATAGGCCTCTCACCACTTAATATCCTTCACAGATTCCTCAAAGACAGTTTCCAAACTGAAATGTAGAGTAAGCTTTAACTCTGTGAAATGAATGCACATATCAGAAAGCAGTTTCTTGAAAGCTTCTTTCTGGTTTTATTTGAGGATATTTCACTTTTCACCATAGTCTTCAATGCACTGAAATATCACTTTTCAGTTTTACAGGAACAGTGTTCAAACACTGCCTTATGAGAAAAGAGGTATAACTCTGAGTGGAATGCACACATCACAAATCAGTTTCTCAGAAAGCTTCTCCAGTTTTATCTGAAGATATATCCTTTTTCACCATAGGCCTGAATGTGCTCCCAATGTCCCTTCAGGATCCTCCATGACAGTTTCAAACTGCATAATGTAAAGAAAGCTTTATCTATGTGAGATGAATATACACATCACAAAGCAGTTTCACAGAAAGCTTCTTTCCAGTTTTATCTGAGATATTTCCTTTTCACCATTGCTGTCCATATACTCCTGAATGTCCCTGGTAGCTTTTTGTCCAAAGGATTCCCCAATCCTCTATGAGAAGAAAAGTATAACTCTGTGAGTGGAATGCACACGACACATAGCAGTGTAACAGAAAATTTCCTTTTGATTTTTATCTGAGGATATTTCTCCATATTCTAAGAGCATTCTCAAATGTCCTTCTCAGATTTCACAGAAACAGTACTTTCAAACTGCTCATTCTAAAGAATGACTTAATTCTATGAGATGAAAACATACTTCCCAAGGCAGTTGTTCAGTAAGCTTTTCTCCAGTTTTGAATGGAAGACATTTCCTTGCTCACTTCAGGCCTCTGGGCACCACTTAATATCCCTTCACAGATTCCTCAAAGACACAGTTTCCAAACTGGCCAATGTAGAATTAGCTTTAATTCTGTCAAGTGAATGCACATATCAGAAAGCAGTTTCTTGGAACGGTTCTTTCCGGGTTTATTTGAGGATAGTTCACTTTTCACCATAGTCTTAAATGTGCTCCAAAATATCACTTTTTCAGTTTTACAGGAACAGGGTTCAAACACTGCCTTATGAGAAAAGAGGAATAACTCCCTGAGTGGAATGCACATCACAAATCAGTTTCTCAGAAAGCTTCTCTCTGGTTTTTATCTGAAGATATTTCCTTTTTCACCATAGGCCTGAATGTGCTCCCAATGTCCCTTCAGGATCCTCCATGACAGAGTTTCCTGCTGTATAATGTAAAGAAAGCTTTATCTATGAGATGAATATACACATCACAAAGCAGTTTCAGAAAGCTTCTTTCCAGTTTTTATCTGAAGATATTTCCTTTTTCACCATAGTCCTGTATGTGCTCCCGAATGTCCCTTCATGGATCCGTCCATGACAGAGTTTTCCTGCTGTATAATGTAAAGAAAGCTTTATCTATGTGAGATGAATACACATATCACAGAGCAGTTTCACAGAAAGCTTCTTTCCAGTTTTTGTGTGAGGCTATTTCACTTTTCACCATAGGCGTCAATATGCTCCTGAATATCCCATGGTACCTTTTTCTCCAAAGGGTTTCCTCGATGCTGTATGAGAAGAGAGGTATAACACTGTGAGTGGAATGCACATGTCAAAAGCTGTTCCTCGGAAAGCTTCTCTCCAGTTTGTATCTGAACATACTTCCTTTTTCACCATAAGCTTCAAAGTGCTCCTGAATATCCCTTTGCACGCTAAACATAAACAGTGTTAGAAAACTGCTCAATGAAAAGAGATGCTTAAATGAGTGAGAGGAATTCACATGACACATAGCAGTTTCACAGAAAGCTTCCTTCTGGTTTTTATCTGAGGATATTTCTTTCTCCATATTCTATAGAGCATTCTAAAATGTCCTTCATCAGATTCCACAGAAATAGTGATTTCAAACTGCTCAATCCAAAGAATGCTTTAACTCTTTGAGATGAATACACACATCACAAAGCAGTTGCTCAGAAAGTTTCTCTCCAGTTTTCACTGGAAGGCATTTCCTTGCTCACCACAGGCCTCTGGGCAACACTTAATACCCCTTCACAGATCCTCCATGACAGAGTTTCCTGCTGTATAATGTAAAGAAAGCTTTAACTCTGTGAGATGAATAAACATATCACAAAGCAGTTTCTCAGAAAGCTTCTTTCTGGTTTTATTTGAGGATATTTCACTTTTCGCCACAGTCCTCAATGCACTCTGAAATATCACTTTTTTGGTTTTACACAAATAGTGTTAAAACACTGCCTTAAGAAAAAAGAGGTATAACTCCAGGAGTTGAATGCACACATCACACAGCAGTTTCTCAGAAAACTTCTCTCCAGTTTTTATATGAAGAGATTTCCTTTTTCACCATAGGCCGGAATTTGATCCTGAATATCCCATCATGCATCCATCCATGACAGAGTTTCCAAGCTGCATAATGTAAAGAAAGCTTTTTCTATGTGAGATGAATAAATAGAGCAAAAAACAGATTCACAGAACACTTCTTTGCAGTTTTATCTGAAGATATTTCCTTTTTCACAATAGACTTGAATGTGATCCCGAATATCCCTTCATGGACCCATCCATGACAGAGTTTCCAAGCTGTGAAATGTAAAGAAAGCTTTACCTATGTGAGGTGAATAAACATTGCAAAAGGCAGATTCACAGAACGTTTCTTTCAAGTGTTTATCTGAAGATATTTCTTTTTTCACCATAAGCCAGAATGTGCTCCTGAATGTCCCTTTGCATATCCATCCATGACAGCGTTTCCAAGCTGCGTAACATAAGCAAAGTTTTATCTATGTGCGATGAATAAACATATCTGTCATGAAGCAGTTTCACAGAAATCTTGTTTCCAGTTTTTGTCTGAGGATATTTCCTTTTTCACCATTGCCATCCATATACTCCCGAATGTCCCTTGGTAGCTTTTTCTCCAAAAGGATTCAATCCTCTGTGAGAAGAAAGGTATAATTCTGTGAGTGGAATGCACATGTCACATGCAGCTCCTCAAAAAGCTTCTCCAGTTTCTATCTGAAGATATTTCCGTTGACCATAAACTTAAAAGAGCTCCCGAATATCCCTTCACAGACTAAACACAGTGTTAGAATACTGCTCAATGAAAGAAGCTTAACTGAGTGAGAGGAATTCACATGACACATAGCAGTTTCACAGAAAGCTTTTTCCAGTTTTATCTGAGGATATTTCTTTTCCATATTCTAAAGAGCTCCAAATGTCCTTCTCAGATTCCACAGAAACAGTGATTTCAAACTGCTCAATCCAAAGAATGATTTAACTCTATGAGATGAATACACATCACAAAGCAGTTGCTCAGAAAGCTTCTCTCCAGTTTTCATCTGAAGATTTCCTTGCTCACCACAGGCCTGGTGCCACTTAATATCCTTCACAGATTCCTCAAAGACAGAGTTTCCAAACTGTAATGTAGAGTAAGCTTTAACTCTGTGAAATGAATGCACATATCAGAGAGCAGTTTCTTGAAATGCTTCTTTCTGGTTTTATTTGAGGATATTTCACTTTTCACCATAGTCTTCAATGCTCAAATATCACTTTTGGTTTTACAGAACAGTGTTCAAACACTGCCTTATGAGAAAAGAGGTATAACTCTGAGTGAATGCACACATCACAAAGCAGTTTCTCAGAAAGCTTCTCTCCAGTTTTATCTGAAGATATTTCCTTTTCACCATAGGCCTGAATGTGCTCCTGAATGTCCCTTGGATCTGTCCATGACGGAGTTTCAAACTGCATAATATAAAGAAAGTTTTATCTATGAGATGAATAAACATATCTATCACAAAGCAGTTTCACAGAAAGCTTCTTTCCAGTTTTGTCTGAGGATATTTCCTTTTCACCATAGCTGTCCATGTACTCCCAAATGTCCCTTGGTAGCTTTTTTCCAAAAGGATTTCAATCCTCTATGAGAAGAAAAGTATAACTCTGTGAGTGGAATGCACACATCACAAGCAGTTTCTCAGAAAGCTTCTCTCCAGTTTTATCTGAAGATATTTCCTTTTCACCATAGGCCTGAATGTGATCCCAATATCCCTTCAGATCCATCCATGACAGAGTTTCAAACTGCATAATGTAAAGAAAGCTTTTCTATGTGAGATGAATAAATACAAAAAGCAGTTTCACAGAAAGCTTCTTTCCAGTTTTATCTGAAGATATTTCCTTTTCACCATAGACTTGAATGTGATCCCAATATCCCTTCAGATCCATCCATGACAGAGTTTCAAGCTGTGAAATGTAAAGAAAGCTTTATCTATGTGAGATGAATACACATCACAAAGCAGTTTCACAGAAAGCTTCTTTCCAGTTTTATCTGAAGATATTTCCTTTTCACCATAGCCTGAATGTGCTCCTGAATATCCCTTCACGGATCCATCCATGACAGAGTTTCAAACTGCATAATATAAAGAAAGTTTTATCTATGTGAGATGAATAAACATATCTATCACAAAGCAGTTTCACAGAAAGCTTCTTTCCAGTTTTTGTCTGAGGATATTTCCTTTTTCACCATTGCCATCCATATACTCCCGAATGTCCCTTGGTAGCTTTTTCTCCAAAAGGATTCCCAATCCTCTATGAGAAGAAAGGTATAACTCTGTGAGTGGAATGCACATGTCACAAAGCAGCTCCTCAGAAAGCTTCTCTCCAGTTTCTATCTGAAGATATTTCCTTTTCACCATAAGCCTCAAAGTGCTCCTGAATATCCCTTCACAGACTAAACACAGTGTTAGAATACTGCTCAATGAAAAGAGAAGCTTAACTGTGAGTGGAAATCACATGACAGAGCAGTTTCACAGAAAGCTTCCTTCTGGTTTTTATCTGAGGATATTTTTTCTCCATATTCTAAAGAGCATTCCCAAATGTCCTTCCTCAGATTCCACAGAAACAGTGATTTCAAACTGCTCAATCCAAAGAATGATTTAACTCTATGAGATGAATACACACATCACAAAGCAGTTGCTCAGAAAGCTTCTCTCCAGTTTTCATCGGAAGATATTTCCTTGCTCACCACAGGCCACTGGTGCCACTTAATATCCCTTCACAGATTCCTCAAAGACAGAGTTTCCAAACTGGGCAATGTAGAGTAAGCTTTAACTCTGTGAAATGAATGCACATATCAGAGAGCAGTTTCTTGAATGCTTCTTTCTGGGTTTTATTTGAGGATATTTCACTTTTCACCATAGTCTTCAATGCGCTTCGAAATATCACTTTTGGTTTTACAGGAACAGTGTTCAAACACTGCCTTATGAGAAAAGAGGTATAACTCTGTGAGTGAAATGCACATCACAAAGCAGTTTCTCAGAAAGCTTCTCACCGGTTTTTATCTGAAGATATTTCCATTTTCACCATAGTCCTGAATGTGCTCCCAAATGTCCCTTCGTGGATCTGTCCATGACGGAGTTTCCAAACTGCATTATATAAAGAAAGTTTTATCTATGTGAGATGAATAAACATATCTATCACAAAGCAGTTTCACAGAAAGCTTCTTTCCAGTTTTTGTTTGAGCATAATTCCTTTTTCACCATAGCTGTCCATGTACTCCCGAATGTCCCTTGGTAGCTTTTTCTCCAAAAGGGATTCCCCAATCCTCTATGAGAAGAAAAGTATTACTCTGTGAGTGGAATGTTCACGTCACAAAGCAACTTCTCAGAAAGGTTTTCTCCAGTTTCTATCTAAATATATTTCCATTTTCACCATAAACCTCAAAACTCTCCCGAATATCCCTTCACAGACTAAACAAAAACAGTGTTAGAATACTGCTCAATGAAAAGAGAAGCTTAACTGTGCAAGTGGAATTCACATCACAGAGCAGTTTCACAGAAAGCTTCCTTCTGGTTTTTATCTGAGGGTATTTCTTTTTCAACATATTCTAAAGAGCATTCCCAAATGTCCTTTCTCAGGTTCCACAGAAACAGTGATTTCAAACTGCTCAATCCAAAGAATGATTTAACTCTATGAGATGAAAACACACATCACAGGCAGTTGCTCAGAAAGCTTCTCCAGTTTTCATCGGAAGATTTCCTTGCTCACCACAGGCCTCCAGGCACCTCTTAATATCCCTCTCAGATTCCTCAAAGACAGATTTTCCAAACTGGGCAATGTAGAGTAAGCTTTAACTCTGTGAAATGAATGCACATATCAGAGAGCAGTTTCTTGGAATGCTTCTTTCTGGATTTTATTTGAGGATATTTCACTTTTCTCCATAGTCTTCAATGCTCTGAAATATCACTTTTTCAGTTTTACAGGAACAGTGTTCAAACACTGCCTTAGGAGAAAAGAGGTATAACTCCTTGAGAGGAATGCACATATCACAAAGTATTTTCTGAGAAAGCTTCTCTCCAGTTTTTATCTGAAGATATTTCCTTTTTAAGCATAGGCCTGAATATGATCCCAAATATCCCTTCGTGGATCCGTGCATGGCAGAATATGAAAGCTGGGTAATGTAAAGAAAGCTTTATCTATGTGAGATGAATAAGCATAGCAAAAAGCAGATTCACAGAAAGATCCTTTCCAGTTTTTATCTGAAGATATTTCCTTTTCCACCATATCCTGAATGTGCTCCCGAATGTCCCTTTGCAGATCCATCCATGAGAGAGTTTCTAAGCTGCGTAATGTAAGCAAAGCTTTACCTATGTGAGATGAATACATGTATCAGGGAGCAATTTCGCAGAAAGCTTCTTTCCAGTTTTTGCCTGAGGCTACTTCCCTTTTCACCTTAGGCGTCAATATGCTCCCCAATATCCCTTGGTACCTATTTCTCCAAAAGGGTTTCCCCAATGTTGCATGAGAAGAGAGGTATAACACTGTGAGTGGAATGCACACATCACAAAGCAGTTCCTCGGAAAGCTTCTTTCCAGTTTCTATCTGAACATATTTCCTTTTTCACCATAAGCCTCAAAGTGCTCCTGAAAATCCCTTCACACGCTAAACATAAGCAGTGTTAGAATACTGCTCAATGAAAATAGAAGCTTAACTGTGAGTGGAATTCACACAACACAGAGCAGTTTCACAGAAAGCTTCCTTCTGGTTTTTATCTGAAGATATTTCCCTTTTCACCATAGTCCTGAATGTGCTCCCAAATGCCCTTTACAGATCTGTCCATGACAGAGTTTCCAAGCTGCATAATGTAAAGAAAGCTTTATCTATGTGAGATGAATAAACATAGCAAAAAGCAGATTCACAGAAAGCTTCTTTCCAGTTTTTATCTGAAGATATTTCCTTTTTCACCATAGTCCTGAATGTGCTCCTGAATGTCCCTTTGTGAATCGTCCATGACAGAGTTTCCAAGCTGTGTAATGTAAAGAAAGCTTTACCTATGTGAGATGAATACACATATCACAAAGCAGTTTCACAGAAAGCTTCTTTCCAGTTTTTGTCTGAGGCTATTTCCATTTTCACCGTAGGTGTCAATATGCTCCCGAATATCCCTTGGTACCTTTTTCTCCAAAAGGGTTTCCCAATGCCATATGAGAAGAGAGGTATAACACTGTGAGTGGAATGCACACATCACAACAGTTCCTCGGAAAGCTTCTCTCCAGTTTTGATCTGATCATATTTCCTTTTTCACCATAAGCCTCACAGTGCTCCTGAATATCCGTTCACACTAAACACAAACAGTGTTAGAAAAGTGCTCAATGAAAAGAGAAGCTTAACTGAGTGAGAAGAATTCACACAAAACATAGCAGTTTCACAGAAAGCTTACTTCTGGTTTTTATCTGAGGGTATTTCTTTTTCAGCATATTCTAAAGAGCATTCCCAAATGTCCCTTCTCAGGTTCCACAGAAACAGTGATTTCAAACTGCTCAATTCAAAGAATGATTTAACTCCATGAGATGAATACACAGGTCACAAAGCAGTTGCTCAGAAAGCATCTCTCCAGTTTTCAATGGAAGACATTTCCTTTTCACCATATCCTGAATGTGCTCCCAATATCCCTTCGCAGATTCCTCAAAGACAGAGTTTCCAAACTGGGCAATGTAGAGTATGCATTAACTCTGTGAAAAGAATGCCCATATCAGAGAGCAGTTTTTTGAAGGGCTTCTTTCTGGTTTTATTTAAGGATATTTCACTTTTTGCCGTAGTCTTCAATGCACTCCGAAATATCACTTTTTCAGTTTTACAGGAACAGTGTTCAAACACTACCTTATGAGAAAAGAGGTATAACTCCGTGAGTGGAATGCACACATCACAAAGTTTCTCAGAAAGCTTCTCTCCAGTTTTATCTGAAGATATTTCCTTTTCACCATAGGCCTGAATGTGCTCCGAATGTCCCTTCAGATCCGTCCATGACAGAGTTTCAAGCTATGTAATGTAAAGAAAGCTTTATCTATGTGAGATAAATAAACATAGCAAAAGCAGATTCACAGAAAGCTTTCCAGTTTTATCTGAAGATATTTCCTTTTTCACCATAGTAATGAATATGCTCCCGAATATCCCTTCACGGATCCGTCCATGACAGAGTTTCCAAGCTGTAATGTAAAGAAAGCTTTATCTATGTGAGATGAATACACATATCACAAAGCAGTTTCACAGAAAGCTTCTTTCCAGTTTTTGTCTGAGGCTATTTCCCTTTTCACCATAGGCCTGAATGTGCTCCCAATATCCCTTGGTATCTTTTTCTCCAAAAGGGTTTCCCAATGCTGTATGAGAAGAGAGGTATAACACTGTGAGTGGAATGCACACGTCACAAAGCAGTTCCTCAGAAAGCTTCTCTCCAGTTTTCAATGGAAGACATTTCCTTTTCACCATAAGCCTCAAAGTGCTCCTGAATATCCTTCACAGATTCCTCGAAGAGAGAGCTTCCAAATTGGGCACTGTAGAGTAAACCTTAACTCTGTGAGATGAATACACATATCACAAAGCAGTTTCAGAAAGCTTCTTCTGGTTTTATTTGAGGATATTTCACTTTTCGCCATAGTCTTCAATGCACTCCGAAATATCACTTTTTCAGTTTTACAGGAACAGTGTTCAAACACTACCTTATGAGAAAAGAGGTATAACTCCGTGAGTGGAATGCACACATCACAAAGCAGTTTCTCAGAAAGCTTCTCTCCAGTTTTTATCTGAAGATATTTCCTTTTTCACCATAGGCCTGAATGTGATCTCGAATGTCTCTTTGCGGATCTGTCCATGACGGAGTTTTCAAGCTATGTAATGTAAAGAAACCTTTATCTATGTGAGATAAATAAACATAGCAAAAGCAGATTCACAGAAAGCTTCTTTCAATTTTTATCTGAAGATATTACCTTTTTCACCATAGTAATGAATATGCTCCCGAATATCCCTTCACAGATCCGTCCATGACAGAGTTTCCAAGCTGTAATGTAAAGAAAGCTTTATCTATGTGAGATGAATACACATATCACAGAGCAGTTTCACAGAAAGCTTCTTTCCAGTTTTTGTCTGAGGCTATTTCCTTTTCACCATAGGCATCAATATGCTCCCGAATATCCCTTGGTATCTTTTTCTCCAAAAGGGTTTCCCAATGCTGTATGAGAAGAGAGGTATATCACTGTGAGTGGAATGCACACGTCACAAAGCAGTTCCTCAGAAAGCTTCTCTCCAGTTTCTATCTGAACATATTTCCTTTTTCACCATAAGCCTCAAAGCGCTCCTGAATATCCCTTCACACTAAACATAAACAGTGTTAGAAAACTGCTCAATGAACAGAGAAGCTTAACTGAGTGAGAGGAATTCACACACATAGCAGTTTCACAGAAAGCTTCCTTCTGGTTTTTATCAGAGGATATTTCTCCATATTCTAAAGACTGTTCTCAAATGTACTTCCTCAGATTCCACAGAAAGAGTGATTTGAAACTGCTCAATCCAAAGAATGATTTAACTCTATGAGATGAATACACACATCACAGAGCAATTGCTCACAAAGCTTCTTTCCAGTTTTCATCAGAAAACATTTCCTTGTTCATCACAGGCCTCCAGGCACCACTTAATATCCCTTCACAGAATCCCCAAAGACAGAATTCCCAAACTCTGAAATGTAGAGTAAGCTTTAACTCTGTGAAATGAATACCCATATCAAAGAACAGTTTCTTAGATGCTTCGTTTTGGGTTTTATTTGAGGATAGTTGACTTTTCACCATAGTCTTCAATGCGCTCTGAAATATCACTTTTTTGCTTTTACAGGAACAGTGTTCAAACACTGCCTTATGAGAAAAGAGGTATAACTCTATGAGTGGAATGCACACATCACAAAGCATTTTCTCAGAAAGCTTCTTTCCAGTTTTATCTGAAGATATTTCCTTTTTCACCATAGGCCTGAATGTGCTCCCAAATATCCCTTCACAGATCCGTCCATGATGGAGTTTCAAGCTGCGTAATATAAAGAAAGCTTTATCTATGTGAGATGAATAAACATAGCAAAAAGCAGATTCACAGAAAGCTTCTTTCCAGTTTTTATCTGAAGATATTTCCTTTTTCACCATAGTCCTGAATGTGCTCCCAAATATCCCTTCACAGATCCGTCCATGATGGAGTTTCCAAGCTGCATAATATAAAGAAAGCTTTATCTATGAGATGAATACACATATCACAGAGCAGTTTCACAGAAAGCTTCTTTCCAGTTTTGTCTGAGGCTATTTCCTTTTCACCATAGGCATCAATATGCTCCCGAATATCCCTTGGTACCTTTTCTCCAAAAGGGTTTCCCAATGCTGTATGAGAAGAGAGGTATATCACTGTGAGTGGAATGCACACGTCACAAAGCAGTTCCTCAGAAGGCTTCTCTCCAGTTTCTCTCTGAACATATTTCCTTTTTCACCATAAGCCTCAAAGTGCTCCCAAATATCCCTTCGCATGCTAAACACCAACAGTGTTAGAAAACTGCTCAATGAAAAGAGAGGCTTATCTGAGTGAGAGGAATTAAGATGATACAGAGCAGTTTCACAGAAAGCTTCCTTCTGGTTTTTACCTGAAGATATTTCTTAATCCATATTCTAAAGAGCGTTCACAAATGTCCTTCCTCAGATTCCACAGAAACAGTGATTTGAAACTGCTCAATCCAAAGAAAGGTTAAACTCTATGAGATGAATACACACGTCACAAAGCAGTTGCTCAGAAAGTTTTTCTCTAGTTTTCATTGCAAGACATTTCCTGGCTCACCTCAGGCCTCCGGGCACCACTTAAAATCCCTTCGCAGATTCCTCAAACACCGAGTTTCCAAACTGAGCAATGTGGAGTAAGCTTTAACTCTGTAAAATGAATGCACATATCTGAGAGCATTTTCTTGAAACGCTTCTTTCTGGGATTTATTTGAGGATATTTCACTTTTCGCCATATTATTGAATGTGCTCCGAAATATCACGTTTAGAGTTTTACATGAACAGTGTTCAAACACTGCCTTTTGAGAAAAGAAGTTTAACTCCCTGAGTGAAGTGCATACATCACAAAGCAGTTTCTCAGAAAGCTTCTCTCCAGTTTTTATCTGAAGAGATTTTCTTTTTCACAATAGGCCTGAATGTGATCCTGAGTATCCCTTTACTGCTCTATCCATGATGGAGTTTCCAAGCTGCATAATATGAAGAAAGCTTTATCTATGAGAGCTGAATAAACATAGCAAAAAGTAGATTCACAGAAAGCTTCTTTCCAGTTATTATCTGAAGATATTTCCTTTTTCACCATAGGCCTGTATGTGCTCCCAAAAGTCTCGTCACAGATCCGTCCATGATAGAGTTTCCAAGGTGTGTAATATAAGGAAAGTTTTATCTATGTGAGATGAATAAACATATCTATCACAACGCAGTTTCACAAAAAGCTTCTTTCCAGTTTTTGTCTGAGGATATTTCCTTTTTCACCATAGCCGTCAATATACTCCCGAATATCCCTTGGTAGTTTACTCTCCCAAAGGGATTTCCCAATCCTCTATGAGAAGAAAGGTATAACTCTGTGAGTGGAATGTACATGTCACATGCAGCTCCTCGGAAATCTTCTCTCCGGTTTCTCTCTGAAGATATTTCCGTTTTGACAGTAAGCCTCAAAGAGTTCCCGAATAACCCTTCACGGACTAAACAGAGTGTTAGAAGACTGCGCAATGAAAACAGAGGCTTAACTGTGTGAATGGAATTCAAACAACACAGAGCAGTTTCAGAGAAATTTTCCTTCTGATTTATAACTGAAGGTATTACTTTTTCCGCATATTCTAAAGAGCATTCCCAAATGTCGTTTCTCAGGTTTCACAGAAATAGTGATTTCAGACTGCTCAATCCAACCAATGATTTAACTCTATGAGATGATTACACATATCTCAAGGCAGTTTCTCAGAAAGGTTCATTCTGCTTTTTATCCAAGGATATTTCCTTTGCCCGTATAGTATTCAAAGCGATTCGAAATATCCGTTCTCAGATTCCACAAAATGGGGGCTAGCAGACGGCTCCAAGACATACAGGTGTAATTCAGTAAGTTGAATTCACACGTCACAAACAGTTTCTCAGAAAGCTTGTTTCTTTTTTCAGCTGAAGCTATTTGTAGTCTCAAAGCGCCCCCGTGTGCCTCATTGAACATTCTGCGAAAACACTCTTAGCAAGCTTCTCACTGAAAACAATGATGTCATTCTGTGAGCTGAATTCACCCACAACAAAGCAGTTTCTGAGAAGTCCTCTCTGCAGTTTTTATCTGAGGATATTTCATTTTTCACCATGGGATTCAACGATATTCAAGATATCACTTCTGAGATTCCACAAAAACAGTGCTAGTAAACTCCTCCATCAAAGAGTGGTTTAACTCTGTGAAATAAATTCACACATCACAGAGCAGTTTTGCAGAAAGCTTATTTCACCTTTTTTAATTGAGGATATTTCCTTTGACCATATAGCCTTCTTAGAGAACGTAAATATCCCTTCCCAGACTCAACAAAAGATTGGTAATAGAATGCTCCATGAAAGGAAAGTGTATCTCTGTGAGATGAATTCACACATCAGATAGCAGTTTCTCAGAAACCTTCATTCCAGTTTACATCTGAGGATATTTCCCTTTTCACCACAAGCCTCAATGCGCTCCGAAATATCACTTTGCAGATTCCACGAGAACTGTGTTGGAAAACTCATTCATGGAGAGGAACGTGTAACTCTGTGAGATGAATTCACACATCACAAAGCAGTTTCTCAGAAAGCTTCTTTCCAGTTTTATCTGAGGATATTTCCTTTGTCACCGTAAGCTTCATGGTGCTAAGAAATATCCCATTGCAGATTTCAAGAAAACAGTGTTGGCAAACTGATCAATGAAAAGAAAAGTGTAACTCTGTGAGGTGCATTCACACATCACAATGCAGTTTCTCAGAATGCTTCTTTCCAGTTTTCATCTGAGGATATTTCCTTCTTCACCACAAGCCTCAATGGGCTCCCAAATATCACTTTGCAGATTCCATGAGAACTGTGTTAGAAAACTGCTTCATGGAGAGAAATGTGTAAACTTGTGAGATGAATGCACACATCACACAGCAGTTTCTCAGAAAGGTTCTGTCTAGTTTTTATGGGAGGATATTTCCCTTGTCACTGTAAGCTTCATGGTGCTAAGAAATATCCCATTGTAGATTTCAAGGAAAGAGTGGTCAAAGAACTG